>VDFB02274099.1:0-63660 GCA_007258455.2 Sequoia sempervirens
CCAAGTCTATTATGCCATATTGTTGATTTAGAATCCACAACAACTATCTAATTTTTTGCTTGCTTAATTGCAGCAACTATTTCTGAACATTAATTTTTATCTGCAATAGCTAAAGTAGAAGGAATAGTATGACATGTACAAAGATATAAGGTGCCTACTTTCACACCTTTTTCTATCACTAAGGCACCTTTTGTAACCTTCCAATTTTTATCACTAAATGTAACAACACAACCCTCATCATCTAGTTGCCCTACTGAAATTAAATTTCTTTTTAACTTTGGAATGTGCCTTACCTCAAGTAGTAGCCAATGATTCCCATTCTGCAACTTAATCTTGATTCTTCCCTTTCCGACAATCTGACAGGGTTCGTTATCTCCCAAATAAACCAACCCAAAATCCCCTTGGACATAATCAAGAAAATAACTTCTATGGGGCGTAGCATGAAATGAAGCTCCTAAATCTAACACCCAAGAATCATCAACATTATCAAGGGAAAGAATCAAAGCATCCTCATCAGATTTATTACTTACCACATTTGCCTCTTTATTTCCTTCCTTTTTGTCTCCTTTATTTTTCCAAGACTAGCAAGCTTTCTTTAAGTGACCCAGCTTACCACAGTACCAACAATCCCTCTTGTCTATAGATTGGGACCTTTTGTCCTTTGATTTTCCTCGTGACTTCCCACGACTTCCAGAATTGTTTCCTCTCTCCTTTGTTTTTCCCTTGCTTTTTGCATTCAAAACACTGTCTAATGTGGATGTTCCACCTGAGCTTTTCCTATTAATTTCCTCACTCAAAATAACACCAACAACATCATCAAATTTCAATGTATTCGAACCAAAAATAGAATTGCTAACAACCATTACCAAGCTATTCTAGCTTTCTGGCAAAGAACACATAATCAAAAGAGCCCTAACTTCTTCATCAAAGTTTACATTTACAGAAGTTAATTGATTGGTAACCGTATTAAACTCATTTAAATGATCAACAACTAACCCACCTTCTACCATTTCCATATTAAATAAACACTTCATAAGAAATACTTTATTCGAAGCGGAAGGATTTTCATATAATTTCGCCAGGGTTTCCATCAACTCTTGAGTTGTCTTTACTGTTGTAATATTGAATGCCACCGATTGTGCCAGACATAAACAAATGGCTCCCAGTGCCTTTCTATCCAAAATTTTTCATTCCTCATCACTGTTGTTGTGGTTTAGGTTATTCCTTCATGGCCTCCATGTGATATACGATAAAGATAATCCTCCATCTGCATCTTCCATAAATGATAGTTCTGCCCATTGAATTTATCTACCTTCAATTTACCCTCGTCTGCCATTTCTCCCACTTAACCATGAGACTTTCTTGTAGATGATAATCGAACACTGCACGGCTCTAATACCACTTGTTAGGGTTAGAAAATAGATATCTAATAGTTTATAAATGCAGATTTGATCAATAAAATAAAAAAAAAAAAAAATTTATAGCAGAAACAAGACAACACAGAGAATTTAGTATGGTTCACCCCATTTAGGCTACATCCACAAAACCGCAACCATCCAATGTTTTTGTTATTATCGATTACAAAACTTATTACAATATTATGAATAATCGCCTTTTTCTACATACTATAACCATACAACCCCTTGTGACTTTTAGAAGTTTCCAAAATTAGGGTTTTACAAAGTCATTTTTTTTTCTTTTTCGGTGACAACGTGAAAAAATGGGAAAATTGTTTTTCTCGGGGGTTGTTGCTCCCAAACCCCCACTTGGGGCCCAACCCGGCCCTGGATCCTAGCGAGGACACATGTTGGGTGTACAGTATAGCATGATTAGTTGCCACATACCAACAGTTTGTGGATTAGCTACCCATTGGCTTTAGTGGGATGACTTGGCCGTGGATTGTCTATATCCACAAGATTGATTCAATGTTGATTGAAATTTCATTAGTTGTACTTTTCTGTGGTCATTTGTGCATTGTTATTTTTCTTTGAGATGAGAGGATGGATCTTTTTTGAGTACTTGGATATTCAGTTATGGGACTTGTAGCATGTTGTTTATCTTCTTGGCTTGGAGATTTTGGTTCTACTTATTATTTGGTGTTGCTGATATTGCATTTTATTGTGTTAGAGCCATGAAGAATATTCATTAAGGAGATGATTGTCATGATGCTCAGAGAGCTCGGTATCACTGTTTAGTGGGAGCTTTAGCAGTGACTGTGGATTCATCACTTGGTGATGGGTGGTCTTCTTTAGTGTTGCAGATGTTACTAGGAGGAGCTCTTAGATCATGTTGCTGCAGAAGGGTTCTTTTGCATTTGCATGGAAATTATTTGGAGATGGTTATTTTCATGTGAATGAATATGTTCACATCTTGGTTTTCCATGTAGGACTTCTTTAGTCTTTGGTTGAGGTGTCATGATTTGTATTCTGATATGTGATCCTTGTTTTGATAAGATGACTATATTATTATGTCATGGTTTACTCTTGATTACCGGTTTAGAGTGTTGGCATGATACATGTACTTGTTATGTTCTTTGGATCATATGATATTCTTTTGAGGAATTATGAGATCATGATGTCATGGTTATATTCCCAATTCAACTATTGATACTTTGACTTTGATCTTGGTTGGTTCTCTTGGTTTGGGTACATTGATCATTTGTTTGATTACTTCATGATGGTGCTATGTTGCATTTAGAGTTTGGCATGGATTGAATGGTTATAGGTACTCATGGATACTTGGAGACATAGGTGAGGCAAGGAGATCTCTTGTGATTAGAGACATGTGTTCAAATGGCTAATCTTGATGAGATTTCAGCAGGAAGTTCAACGAGCTTACACCTTGGTTGGACATGAGTTCAACATGGACCTATGAGGAGAGTGTTCTTGGATGGGTCATGATGAATTGGATATCTTGGAGGAGCATTCTCATTCCCCACTCTTGGTCTACTTGACAGTCTACTTGAGAGGTATCACCCATTTTTTCTTTCAGGTGCATTATGTTATGCTTTGTCTTCTCATGCATATGGGTCTTGAACTATGGATATATGGTTTTGGAGGATTCATTTGAGGAGTGTTGGCTTGTTTATATCTCCTTATGCATTGTGATTGAATTCATTGATGTTGAGGTTAGGAGATGCATTGGGGTTGTTTCCTTAACTGGGAATGAATTTAGTTTGATCTTCTTTGGCTTGAGAGGCTTACATCCATGTTGATTACATGATACATATGTTATGTTTGATCTTGGTGTTTGAACAGGTTGGGTGTTGTTATGGATTTTACTTTGGGGTGTTGTGGAGGATATCATGATTGACACATTTGGCCTTTAGAGGTGTATGTAGAAGGATTTTCTACAGGTATATGATGTGCAGTGTTTCTCTCTTTGGTCTTGGTTATCTTCTTGGATGTTTGGTTTCACATTACATTGGTTTTGAGTTTTGGATGGAACTATTGTGATCACTAGCTTGTGGTCATGTGTTTTCACTTATGTTATTGGGTGATGACATGGAGGTTTCTTTATCTCTTTCCTTTGTTGGGTGTGGATAACATAGGAGAGCTTTGGAGACTTGTGGTGAGATTTGTTCTTACAAGTTTATTTTACAAGTTTTTCATATCATTGTGGATATTCCTTGGTACTGCATGATGTTGTTTACACTTTCTATATGATGTTATTGGTAGAATTGGTATGCCTTGATCTATTTTGGATTTGACATTACTCATGTGGGTGGAGTTCCTAGATGTGTGTGTTCTTCATTGACAGTTTTGACATATGGAGTTTATGACTACAGTTTATGGGTTGGATATGTTCTTGGTATAAGTTCAACTAATTTTTTTTGGATACCTTTGAGGTATGGTAGATTGGATGGATTATAACTTGTTCTTTGGAGGATTAGCAACCTATTTTGGTTGTTGTTCTAGTTGATGGTTTATCTTGTTCTCTGGAGGATTCTTCATCTTTAGAATTGTGTTATGGTTACAAACTTGGAGTTGGTTGAGCTTATGTTTAACTTGAGAGCGCAGTGGAGTTGTGATAGTAGCCTGAAGCCTTTTTGTTATCACTTGGATTTGATGCTTGTGATCTTTGGATTGGTGCATATACACCTTGGCTTGTTCCTTTTCTTCCATAGGTGGCATGATCAGAGGATGATAGGAGTTTTTCGCTTGATATGGTGGACATCTTGAATGTTGTTGCAGGTATCTTGTTAGTGCACAAGAGCATGCTAGAGATTCATGTGGTTTCATGGATGGTTGTGATGTTGTTGTTTAGACCTTAACAATTGATTAATTAATTATATTGGCTCTTGAAAGGTGTTCAACAAGTGGGAGAATGTTGGGAATTAAGGTGTCTCAACCTTTACAATTTCCTAGCATTAAAATATTAATTTATTAAGCTTATGTTGTAATTTCTCACTCATATTAATTTGTCATCTAATATGACTTGGCACGGTGAGTTTTCAGCTTATTGGGAGGTGACATGGGATGTGACATGGATAGATTGTGGTCTCCACATGGCAATGTAGGAATCCCACTTTGAGAAGATATTCTTTGACATGTGTCGGTATCTTTGAAGGATTCTATGACAAGTTATGACAGATTCCTATGATAGTCTTGTGATGTGTAAGAGCTAGATTCTATGATAGGTTGGACATGTGTTGGAAGGAATCTTTGCATGAGGAAAGTAGGCACCAAAGTTTGACTATGACAAGTTGTAAGAGAATGCAAGAGGAATCTTCTATATTTAGTTAGTTATGATAGATTCTCTTACAGTTGTAAGAGTTGTCATATATATGAAAAATTCTATGACATTGTAAGGAATTTGTATGTAAGGTAGGGGGACCGACCACGTTCAAGGCCCCATGTCATGGAGGGCCAAGAGCGGAAGGCTGCCCTAACTTACCTCAACTAAAAGGAGGTGTTAGGAAATGTAGAACGAGAATGATGAGGACTTTAGGCCCTTCGATCACTCTACAAACCTAAAATTTGGAATGGGGCTAGGCGAGCCAGTCTTCGGGTTCAACACTATGCCTCAGGAAGCTCTCTGCCCAAGGATGAAAGTGCAGTCCCGGGACGACAACATGGTGTGCTAGAATTTCTCAAGCGTGCTAGCGTCCGTACGATCAGAGGACTAAAGAGACAAGGTTAAACTCTAGAAAACAAACTAACGACCTAGCTAACTACTTCCAAAGGGCCAAAACAATGCTATGAAGTAGACAAGATATGCTCTAATATGATAAAGTAAATACATAAGAGTTAGGGGGGCAAGAATAATCTCACAAAGGAATTTGTTCGCTAGCTAGCTCCTAGTAGCACGTTCACCTACACACAAAGAAGAGAGAAATTTGGTTGGGGGTGGTAAGGGGCCTGCCTCAATCAAACCCCCGCTTTGGTGTTTCCACCTCTATGGACAACCAAGTTTGCAAAAATGGAGAAATAGTATGATAAAGAAGGAAATTAAGTAAAGAACACTAAAACACTACAAAATAGTAAATGTGCTTACTCAACCAAGTAATAGAGGAGAGGAGTGGAAATATTACCACCTCCACCAAGAGCACTCAAGGCTAATGGGGGAGAAAGTGAGATTACTCGAGCCTCTGCTACAATGGTGTTGTCCCACACTTGCTCTACTGAATTGATGGAGTGAAGTTGTTGCTGCTATGGAATGCAAAAGTGCTACTAAAAGTGCTTGGGAATACAAGAAGTGAGTGCAAGAGAGTGTGAAAAGGTTGAGTTGAAAGCCTAGAAGATTGTAGAAGATGAAATGCATGTAGAAGGAGTGAATTTGAAGGAGAGAATGAAGGAAACAACCATATTCGGGTCGGTCAGCCGAAGAGGGCATTACAAGTTGACCACCAATGAGAAGTGTAATGCCTCTATAGGCTACAACTGCAGGAATCTGCCAGGGACGTAAGTGCATCACACAGACGTTTGTGCATCGCGCGGGTGTCCCTGACAGAAATTCCTCTACCAATGCTCAAAAAAGGTGCCAAGTGGAATGAAGGCAATGGGCTTATGTGGAATTTAGCCTCCGAATTTGGTTTTCTAAAGTGGAGAAAGGAAAAAGGGAAATTTGCGTAAGGGGTGCAAATTCACTCCTATACACCGGCATACCTATTAGGGGAAAATTTGGGGTTCCCAAGTATGGATTCATGTAAGGGGGGTTAAGAATCAAGTGAAAAGTGTCGTAGGAGTCAAATATGTGTTTGAAAAATGTGCCACATGGATTTGGACGCCCATCTCTTGTAGCTTGTTCTAGAAGCTACCTTCATGCTTATATTCTCTATATATTGGATGTCTTGGAGTGGGTTTTGGTTGTTGAATATTGCAGGTATTGAAGTGCTATTGTATTTCCTTCAAAAGAGCAAGATGTAGTCTCCATGTTAAGGCTGCGAGCCTGCAAGTGTATTGTAACCAATTTTTTATAGATTAATACGTTGGTTCGATGCTTTGGAGTGTGGTGTTTTTTACCCAAAAGGGTTTTCCCCACGTATATCATGTCTTCTTCTCTTATGTCTATCGTTCTTCTATTCGTTGTGTTTCTCATTCTTGAAATGCTAATTTACATACCATTATATGGTGCTGAAATTTTTCTAGATTTGAAACTACTTCAAATTTCCTCTAAAGGTTAATGCATGGAAAATTAAACTATATATGTTTCTGCTTTAAGGCATAGTAGTATGTGCTTCTATCAAGATGATTAAAATCTGATTTTTTTAAGAAACATAAGATACTAAAGGTGCATACTAGATCTTGGAAGGCTTTCCGAGTTTTCCATTTCCCTTTCAAATATATCTCAAGAGAAAGAAAATATTGAAAAGGAGTTAGAAGATTTGAATAATAAGGTAATCAAACATGGGATGTTCCAAGATGAATTCCTAAAAGAAAAACATCTTAAGAAAGTGCACGTGGAACTACTAAAAAGAGAGGATATTTATTGGAAAGATAAAGCAAGGGAAGCATGGCTAAAAGAAGGTGATGATAATACCAAATTATTTCATGCCACAACTAAAACAAGAAGAGATTTTAATAAAATTGAGGAAATAAAAGATGAGCATGGAAGCCTCCTCAGGAAAAAGGAAAAAATAGAAGAGGTGGTGGTAGCTTTGTTTGAGAAAATTTTGGGATTAGATAAAAGTGTAATAGACTACGAGAAAGAAGCCATGCTTGATTGCATACCAAAAATAGTCACAGAAGCATATAACAAAATGTTGGAAGGGACAGTATGGTTTGATGCATTCCAACTTCATTCAGGAAAGGCACCTGAACCAGATGGGTTTCTTGCAAGCTTTTATATCACAAGTGTTGGTCTTTCATTGGAGAGGAAGTCCGGAAAGTAGAAGAGGAGTTTCAAAGAAAGAAAATTATGTGATGGATATGAATAATACTATCATCTCCCTTATTCCAAAGAAAAAGATTGCAACTCATTAAATGAATACCGACCAATTTTCTTATGCAATATAGTATACAAAATTATTACTAAAGTATTGGCAAATAGATTAAAAAAGGTGCTAAATATAATCATATTTGATGAAAAAATTGGCTTCTGCCCAGGTAGAGAAATAGTTGATAGCATCATCATAACCAATGAGGTGGTTCACACTATGACATGCAAAAAAATGCAAGGAATGTTGATCAAAATTGACATAAGCAAAGCTTATGATAGGGTCAAGTGGGGTTTCTTGTTGGAGATCCTTCAGAGATTTGGATTCAATGAAAGTTGGGTGAAGATGATACACCACTGCATATCAAAAGTAAGATACTTAATCAATGTAAATGGATCTGTATGTGCCTTCTTCTCAGCTACCAATGGAATCAGGCAAGGGGACCCCATCTCCCCTTTTTATTCATAATCATGGATGAAGCTATGGGGAGGTCAATTAAGGTAAAGCAGGAAAAAAATTTGTGGAAAGGGACTCATCCATCCCAGGGATGCTTCCCTCTAACAAATACATAGTTTGTAGATGACATAGTTCTATTTGGAGAAGCATCCATAAAAGAAGCAAAATCAATAAAGGCTACGTTAAATGGATATACTAGAATTTTAGGGCAACTGGTTAATAAGGAAAAATCTTCAATAATGTTGTTCAATACAAAAAGGTATTACAAAAGAAGATAGCAAAGTTATAAGGATTATCAATCAATTCCATCTTAGCCATTTATTTTTCCTAGCCAAAGCAGTGGCTTGGAAAAATAAATGGCTAACTTTGGCAGGTAGAATCCTAATGATAAAATCTATCTTGGCTACTATACCAATATATATTATGTCATGCTTTCAGATTACACAAAAAGTTGAATCAAGTTTAGAAAGTTTTATGAAGAAGTTCCTGTGGAAGAGGCTAAAGATGAAAAAATAATTCTACTATTACACTGGGACAAGGAATGTTTGTCGAAAAAGGAAGGAGGTGCTAGTCTAAGAAAGATGAGGGTACAAAATATGACACTAGGTGCAAAACTCTCATGGAAAATGTATAGAGATCCAAAGAGGTTATGGTGCATAATCTTTCAAAACAAATATCTTGACAGCCAGGACCCTCAAAGAATTCTAACCCAAGGAATTTTGATGGGTGGTTATGCTATATGGAGATTTCTTTGGGAAAGTAGGAAGATTATCACAGATCATCTAACATGAAAAATTAATAATGGGAGGCAAGCAGACTTCTAGAGGGATTCATGGGATGGCCATAAACCTCTAGAGGACTTGGATGGGCTTAAAGATCATAAATATAAGGACTGCAAGAGCAATATGGTAATAAGGTAAGGGATTACATAAGAAATGCTCCCCCTAAACTTGGAAACCTTAACAAATGGATTAATGTGGAAACAATGCCAATTCTGAGGGACATCAAAGCATCTCTAAAAAATGAGCTTGACAATAGAAGAATAGTTATCATAGAAGAAGAGGATGAGATTATATGGTGTGGGGCCAAGTCAGGTGAATACTTGGTTAGGCTTGGATACCAAACATAGAATGCAAATAAATTAGATGATTCTTGGTCGAGCAAACTATGTTGGCATCAAGAAGTGTTTCCAAAAGCAGGGGCCTTTTTATGGACAACACTGCATAAAGAGTATACTAACGACTGATAAGATGATGTCCATAGGCATTCAAGACCCAAATAGATGTACCTTGTGCTATAACAATTGTGAGATAATAAATCACCTCTTACTAAGTGTACATATGTAAAGAAATGTTGGGATTGGATCCAAGATGCTCTTGGGTGGTCAGGAGCTAGACAAAATGATTTGAGAGAATGGTTAAGTAGTTGGCCAAAGGGTAGAAAGGAAGATTTATGGTCAAACATATGGATCAATGCACCATCAATGATTGTTTGGCACATCTGGAAAGAAAGAAAGAATATTTTTTCAAGAAAATGGTATGGAAGTAGATATATGTTAATACAAAAAATTGAGGAAGGTTTGTGTGAGTTGCTTAATACAAATATCATAATCAAATCAAACATGAAGTTCACAAAATGGGATGAAGACATACAAAAGAAATGTGACAAACTAAAAAAGATCAAAAGGTCAAATAAAAAATAAGGCAAATTCCAAGAAAGGGGTACATTGGATGTGCCTAGTGCAAAACAGGCTAAAAGCAAATTTTGATGGATCTGCAAAAGGGAATCTAGGCCCAACTGGAGCAGGGTGCATTATCAAGGATTGTGAATGAAATTGCAAATGGGCTCTATCCAGGAAAATTGGTAATGTAACTAATAATGAGGAAAAAATAGAAGTATTGGCTTTAGGCCTATGGCTAAGTAAAGAAAAAGGCATCAAATAGATACATGTGGACAGTGATTCACTGTTGTGCATACAAGCAATAAGGAAAAAAGATACTCCTAGCTGGAAATTAAAGACATGGGTCCAAACATTTTGGGACTTGTTGGAACAATTTGAGGACTTCTATTTGACAGATGTGTATAGAGAGGCTAATGGGGTAGCAGACCTATTGGCTAATTATGGTGTAAAATAGGACAAAGACATTATTATAGATGATGATCCATACAAATGGGAAGGTCTAAAAAATATTTTAGTAAAAGAACATTAGGATGTTGATTCAAAACTCAACTAAGATGGTCATGGACCAAACTATATCTAAGCTGTCTTTTTTACCATGAGACCACTAGGGTAGTCCATGCTTTAGTAACCTATCGTGATAACATTCCTCTTTAGAAGGTACCTGTAGGATCCAAAATATTTCCAAAGGATTAATAGAGTATTTTAAATGCACGTAGACAACATGTGAAAGTTGGGCTCTGTTACCCTATGAAAGGAAACACACATAATAGATTTCTAACACAGGATGGACTCAATATCTAAATCCTGAATTATTCTTAGTTAAAAATGTTCAAATAGAGCATGTTGTAAAAAAGCGATTTTTTTAGCCTCTACTGAAATCCATGCCTCAATCATTTATACACGCCACAAAAAGAAAACCTCTAAGATCTATATCTCAATTATGGCATAAGACAAAAAAACAAATGCAAAAATACCATAAAGGTTATCAAGTCATATGCACTGAAATTAAAATGACTACATTTAAGCTTAAGCTTTTGAAAACCTAACTAGATGCCCTAAGATTAAAATTCATGACATTAGGAATCGTAAACTTCTCAAACTATTCAGTAAACAAGATTGAAAAACAAACATTCAAATGCACAAGCAATTCTAGACACACCACATATAATCTTATAGGAAGTCCCCAAATATCATTAATATAGATTTTATGCCAAACATTTATCCATTGTCCAAAACTTAGTAGTGGTAACCAGTCCTTTTAACATGATATATATTTGACTATTAATACATATGTGCCCTATTTACAAAAGGAGCGTATCAAAATTGGCTATATCACCTATATTTTCTACACCTATCCTATTCTTTAACTTTGTCCTATTTTATCTATTTAGATAACAAAACTTGAACCTGGAAACTAGGATTGTGTCAATCTTCACCAAAATCCACGAACTAGGTAACCCATCGAAAATCTTGGATTGGGGCATAATTGTATAAATGCTTCAGGAAATCATAGCCGACTTTAACACAGAAGCGGTGCATCCAATAGGCATTCCCAGAAAGATCCATTGGAAAGGGAAAAAATTCAACATTTGGATTTGGATGTTGACCCAGTTCCCTGGGATGGGGGATCCCTTCGCCTAGTTGAGTCGCCTCAAGTATCTTGTCCAAACCCTCAAGCAAGCCTACATCAAAGATATGCCTAGTCAGGGAGGCCACCATTTGTTTTGATACCCTAAGGTCCAAAAGGGAAACCATAAAACATGAAGGGATGTTAGAACTCTATAGCACTCCTATGACACCAAAAAATCCTTACCCCGTATTAGACGCATTACCTTAAGAGTTAAATGACCACTATCCACTGTCACATTTTTCAGTCGCTGATCCGTTATCCTTCCCCTAAATGCAAGTTGGCTTTTGCTACTATGAAGAGAGATTGGTGTCTCCATTGTTCGATAACTCAGTAATTGATATTTCCTGGCCATTGAACTAACACAAATAAATAATGGTGTGATATTTGTAGGTACCTTCAAATCATCATCCGACGAGGTGAAGTGAGAAACAAAATGCAAATTCATTGATTGGAATGGTGCCATGGAAGATACACACATAGTTACGAACTAATCGCGACTCAATTAGGCTGTCAACTCAACATGATGGAGAAGAGAGCGGATGGAGGTTCAGGGAAGAACTGACACTAAGCATTAGAAATAATCATTCAAAGAAAACATGCTCCTGAGCCAATGCCACATGCGAAACTGTAATATATGATGAATGACCAAAATGGCATTCAGACAGTTCAAAAATTATTTTTTTGGGTGTCACTTCCTTGGTGACAACTTACCTTATAAAATTAAAAATAAAATTGATATAAACAAGTTTTTAAAAGATTTCAATAATTTTATTTTAAATTTTCATATATTTTTACTCGATGGAAGAGGAGCAAAGGGATTTGGGAATGAAAGATAAAACTATTTTAGAAGGTTGAATAATTATCTAAAGGAGATGGAAAATATCAACCAAACCAAGGCACCATTAATACTATGCTTTCCTTCTCCTTCGCCACCATTAATGTTTATAACTTCCATTTTGAGGGGGCAAACGGTGGTGGGTTGTAGAGGGCTAGGAAACTCAACACGGAGGTTTATGTTGTTTGTATTTCTCTCCAAATCACCATTTTTAACACTTTCTCCTTGTTTAGCCACCTTGATTTTGGGTTACTGTATTATGTTTGTACATACTTTGTTGATAAACTCAGGAAAATATTTAAAAATCTACTATCTATTTAAAGGATTAGAGTTTAAATGATATACCTTTGTATAAACTATGTCATATGTAGAGCCAAGGGTAGATTTCTAGTGCACAAGTAAAAAATATCTTCAACATCATTTCTTTAAAGTTCATTACTTAAGCTATATCAAATGTTGGTTTCTATTGAAACCAATTTAGACAATTAGATTTAATCTTACTTTGCTTTTTTAAGTTTCAGCTGATAAACTTAACTTTCACCGCCTTACTACCAACGCAGGGAATAATGCATGTAAAATGCATGCTTAGTTTTTAGATGTTCACTCTAGTTTTAGTTGAAGCGATCTACGTATTAGTGGAGTTCTTTTTTATATAAGCATGAATAAAGGAATAGTTTTTTCAGCCTGCAAATACAGAATTTCAGTGCTCTGTTTTTCCTGAGTTAATTATTAATAGAAACAGGCTTGAAATTGGAATAGAATACGAAAGCATCAAAGAATTAAATTTCTTAATTAACTATTTGACTCTTAAAATAATTCATCATAAACTTTAAGTTCAATCAATATATTTACATAGAATAGTTACACTTCCACCATAAACTTGAATTCAAATAACAATATTTTATTCTTTTGAAATTCATGTAAAGGACTTACACCTTCCCCATAAGCTTAGGTTCAAATGACGTCATCTTGAAAAAGTTTGTGCCAGGACATTGAGGAAGGCATTGCCAAAGTCCTCCTCTTAAATTATATGCAGCCACCTTTGGACATTCTACATCTTCTACACAGCTAAAGCAAGGTAATCCCCCACACCAACACACCCCCACTGCCAACTACTTTCATAGCTCATCTCAAGATATTGAGGGACAGAGGCAGGAGGCATCTTTACAAACTCTCTCCATTTCCAAAACAATGGATCTTTCTCATCCCTAAACAACTCCATAATAGCTATTTTCATAGGCTTTGACAGATCCTTAATTACTACTATCACCAGAACTGACAACCCATATGCCACCATAAATGATTTCTTTTCTCCTTCAATCATATTATCTCCAATAATAAGGTGGATTGGGAATTCACCTATTTTTACTGGTTTAATAAAACTATCATCTTGAATACTGCAACCCACAATAGTAAGAGGACACCCTGTGCTCCAAAACAGAACACCATTGCATTCAACCATTTCATTATGATATATAGAAATCACCTGTTCAACCACCTTCAAACCTAATCCGCCATGAATCTTGAAAATAATGGTAGATTTGTATGGAAACAGAAGGCGTCCAGGTGTACTCTAACTTCACTACCAAGTAGGGCTCTCTGTTTCCTCCTTGTACAATCCCCATGACCCTGCCAACCACATCTATATCTATCTCTTTGTAATTTCTCATGAGCGGATTGAAAACATATAATCGTGGGGTGTATCGTAGAAGCAGTCCCTGCACTGAACTTGATAATATGCAAAAACTGAAAGCATTCCCAAATGGACATGGGAGGAAAGAGAGAGAGAGAGTCATCCATTTTTGTGTAGAAAAGCAGTAGGCCATACAATACCTTTCACCACATAGAAGCAGCCATGGATTGTGGGTGGGCAGTGAAGATAGAAAGCTGTGGGAGGACAAAAGAGTATTCCATTCTCTACAGACTACGCGAGAGCAGGAGATTGATTGTAATGGAAGCTTTTCAAATATGAATTCCTTCATATGCTGAGGCAGCTCAAAGAGATCATTCTGCTCCCCATCGCTTTCAACTGCTGAAATCAATTCTCCCTCCATTCGTTCGATCGAGCGCTTCCAAAGTCTTGGATTGAATGCTTTTTTAACTCTGGATTACGTCTGTTCTTGATTTTTTTTTACGTCTGTTCTTGATTTTCTTTTCTATCAGCTTATCCTACTTCCACATTGACATCCTTTTAAAGGTGTTTGCCATGCAGAATTGGGCTTAACTGGGTCATGCAGCCGACAAAGAGGAGTTTGGGGGAAAAATAAAAATAGATATAAAGGTCGAACAAAAAACAAAAAAATCATATTTATTATATTTTACAAAAAAATTTTTTACTACAGTGAATTTACCTTATCTAATTAATCATTGCACTTTATACAAAGAAAGAAAGTAATAATTAGATATTGTTTCTAATTTTCCATCAATATTCATAGTGTATAAATCATGTTATAAAGACATGGACGGTTGATAATGTGTTAGTATGATGCAAGACTATTGAAAAAGATCTAACCGATGAATCCAATATAAAATAATCAAAGAAAGAAAGAAAGAAAGCAAAGAATCAATATTCTTTCTACAGTTCCACTAGAAAATATGTTCACATTCATATTATAAAGGTCAATTTTTTTTATTTTTTTTAAATGAACAAAAAAACTAAATTATTATATTTTACAAATAAAAAAACATTATATTTTAGAAAAATATATTTAAATACATTGAATTTAGCTTATCAAAATAATCATTTCATTTTATGCAAAGAAAGAAAGTAAAGAATTAAATATTGTTTCTAAATTTTCACTAATATTTACAGTTTATAAATTATATTATAAACATGAAGAACAATTAATTTAATATTTTGATTGTATACTCAATATTATTCATTTTCAAACATTATAATAATATATATACACCATCATTTATAAGCACTTTTATTCCATCTTCCTACACAAAACAAAGATTTATTTCAAATTGGTTTTCTTCTTAGTTCAAAACATTTCACAATTATATTCTACTATACTTAATGTCAAATACTAAGCTCTATCCATACAAATTCTAAATTAACAAAAAAACCATCATCGTACCCATTGCACACCAAGGTGCCATTGCTCGTTTATTTTAACTTTAATTTTCTTTAATTTTTAGTGTACTAGTCAAGTATTTAAATAGCGTGTGTTTTTGTTTGAGAGTTGTTTTTTAATTTTAATTTGATTGTCTATTTTAAAAATATTTGGATTTAAGTTTCACATTTTCTTTTCATTATCTTAGGTCAATCTTGTCTTTGTACTTCTAAACATGGTTCAAGATTGTATATGTGGTTTTGACCTAAATTTTCAAAGTCAAAATTTAATCATGGTCCCAAGTTAACTTGACTTCAACTTTTCTTTTTGCTGATTCTCATGCCAAATATTCAAATTTTCATGCTATGGTGTCGTATAAAAAGCTAAAACCCTAATTAATTTTATATCATTGGATAACATGTGATTCAAACATCATCCAATTAGTTAATGACCATTGCATTAGTAGCTATAGTCATAAGGTTAAACTTAGGTACTTGCATTCTACTTGGATTGTCTACAAACTTGTTCCTAATAATTATATTAATCAAGGGGCCCAATTAAGTTGCAAGGTGGGAAGCTAGTTAACTTATTTCCCTAGCATAGCAAGTTTCATCAATTCTTTTAAGCTCCACCATTTATAGACATAAAATGAACATAAACCTAAAGAATTTAAGTGTATACAACAAGTTAAATGCCAAAAAGAGGTTCATGACAATAACTTTCTATATTAGGGTCACATGTGAGGTATTGAACCCTCATAGGTTGCAAGTTAGTTTCTAAATCCTAATAGTTGTGAATTTGATAGCTTAAGTCTAAGTTGGATCATTGATAAATATTAAAATAAATCAACTTGTCTCACAAAGAGTTAAGAATTTGTAATTGCTATAAATGTTCAAAATTGTGACTTTGAAGTAATCTAAATTACTATTCTATAGTTTAATTAACTTTCCATAAAGAATTAGATAATGAACACTATGTTCAAACAAATAGAAAACTCAATCACATACATTAAACACTTTGCACATATTATCCATCCTATAAAAACCCACTTTAAGAGGAAAAGCCTAGTTCCCAATAGAAATATTATTACCTATACTATAATCATACAATATGTATGAAGAGGGATATAATGCAAATTCTAGTCTTATCCTCCTTGTTTCATCCTTGCAAAATGTCGTGTGTTCTTAGCATGTCTAGAAAATTCCTCCTCCCTTCTCTTCTATTTTTGTATATCATTATACTTTACTTCAATGTATTAAAGTTGCATAACTATCCAAACATTTGATTTAAGTTGATTGAATTTCTCAATTTTTTTATTTTTTAGATTACACATAACAAAATTGTCACATGTCATTTTCAAGACTACTATAATCAATTTGTAATGTCTCTTTTTAATTAATCAATTTATGTGGGCTCTATCCTTATTTTCTTGATAAGAATATTATTTTTTTTTAAAAAGGGGCCACGATTTAGTAGCAATAGATCAAATAACAATAAATAATATGGGGTGGTTTTCCAAAAAAAAAAATGCGTAACCCCTAGGACACGTGTTAGCTTCTTCATGAAAAATTCTAAGGCAAGGAATTAATGAGTTACAAGACAAAGAGGTTGGTTTTAGAAAATAATCTCATTAATATTTTAATTGTTCTTTAAAGGGAAAATGAGGCCTAATGGTACTATGTATTGAGGAGCCTATTACATTTGAAACATCAACCAAGTTATTTAGTCTTTTATATCATAGTTTTAGCCTTTTGTTTAGGTATAAGATTCCAACATGAAAACCTTAGAATTTGGAGATCAAAGGAGAAACCCCTTTGGTTTCTTGAAGACTGGGGCATGAAAATCGGTTGATTTCTTAAGGGTAATATCACATAGAAATTGTATTTTATTTCAAAATTTCATTTATATTTTAGCATATATTTTGGTATTTGCAACAAGTTATAGAAGCATACATTTTATGATCATTGAAGAATTTTTTTACAATGGATGAAACTTTATTCATATTTGTTTATATTATTCTTTGAAGCTTCAATATACCTATATATTTGTTACAATCTATTTTTTCATCTTTTTGGGATTTGTTGCTATAAAAATTGATATATAATAATAATTATTCATTCACTATATGCTCTTAGCTTTTATGCATGGGATGTAGGTGATAATAAAATGGTGAATAATAATATTTACTCGCTATATGCTCTCATCTTTCCCTCATAAGATCTTTGTGATCGTAAAGTGGTAAATATTTGTATTAATTTTTTTAGAATATTAAACAATTTTCTTACCACCTATTATTCAAAATATTTCTCTAGTGGTTACATATATACTATCAAAATCATTTTCAATTATCACAAATTATGCTAATTACCTCCTAATAACCAATAGCAATTACGATTGTATCAAAACTATTAGTATTTCTTAAATTGTCTAATGTTCAAATTAATAATTTTTTCAAGGTTCCAAACCTTAATGATACTTTTTTGACCATACCTCCCTTAATAGAGAGGCTTTTGGTGCTAAAAAAAATTAAATATAAATAAAATAAGGAAACAATGTCCCCACCTACTCTTTGGAGTACCAACAAGATTTATACATGGTCTATCCTTTGATCCTCACTTTTTAAAACTTGTGAACCACTATTCTAGCCTCTCTCTAAATTGTTTGAATACCACATCCTTAGGGTGTACTACTCCCTTATCATACAATAGGTGGGTAAGTGCATGGATCTGTGACACAATTTTGGTGTCAAATTGAAAAAAAAACTCGTAATAAGCGATATTACACTTGCCAAATTTGGTGAGTACCAAATGGCTTGAATTTTGCAATGAATGTTTGCGAACTCTTTCTTCTTCTCTTTCTTGACTAAGGAGACATTGAAGTATAAGTTGACATTTACATATGGAAATTTACTTTATTATACTTTAAATTATATTTCATGTATATAGTTTCAGATTTGAGAGTAGTTTCAGATCTCTAGGACTTATAACACAAATTATAGTTTTTGGAAGATCTTAAAAATTATAGAATTAGTCAAATTTCAGTAATTAGCATGTCAAACTTCAATAATAAAGAGATCAAATTTTAGTATTCAACAAGTTGTATTATCTTTCTCTCTCACTCTCTCCTTCTCTCTACTATCTATCTCTCCACTCCCTCTCTCTCCCTTCCTCCCTCTCTCCCCCCTCTCTCTCTCTCATCCCTCTATCTCCTCCCCACATCTGCCTCCCTCCCTCCTCTCTCTACTTATCTCCATCTCTTTTCTCTCTCTACATCTCCTTCCCTCCCTAATTATCTTTATCTCCCCCCCTCTCTTTGCCTACCTCTCCCTCCATCACTTTGTATCTCACCTATGTCTCCCTCCCTACCTTTTTCCCTATGTACTCTCTATATATCCTCTCCTTCCCTCTACCTACATCTCTCTCACTCTCTATCCCTCTCTTCCCCCTCTTTCTCTCTAACTCTCTCCTCTCTATTTCCTTAATTCTCCTCCCACTCCCTCTCACTCTCTCATCTATCTCACCACTCTCTCTCTATCTCTCTCTCTCTCTCTGAGTATATATCTCCCTCTAACTCTCCCTCCCTCCCTCCTTCTCTCTACTTTTCTCTATCTCCTCTCCTCCCTTCTTTTGTCTCTCCTCTCAATCTCTCTCCTCAATTATCTTCCCTCTCCCCCCTCTTTCTCTCTCAATTGCTCCTTTTCTCTATCTCACCACATTCTCTCTCTCTCCTCCACACACACCTCTATTTCTCCTACCTATCCACTCCCTCCCTCCCTCTCTACTCTCTTTTTCCATTTCTATACCTACCTCTCCTCATCACTCTCTCTCCATCCCCTCTCCTCCTCACCTGTGTCCTTTCCTGCCTCTTTCCTCTCTACTCTGTCTCTCCTCTCCTTCCTCTACCTACTCTCCCGTCTATCCATCTTTCTCTCTTGCTCTTCTCTCTGTCTCACATTATCTATACCTCTCACTCCTTCCTCTCTAAATCACCATTCTCTCTCTCTCTCTCTCTCTCTCTCTCTCTCTCTCTCTCTCTCACACACACACACACACACACACACACTTCCTCCTTCCCTCTCACTCTCTCCTATCTAAATCACCATTCTCTCTCAATCCCACTCTCCATCCTTCCCTCTCTCTATCTCACCTATTCCTTTCTACCTCTCCCTCCCTCCAACCTCCCCCTCTCTCTTTATATTTCCCATTCTCTCCCTACCTCTCTACTCTCTATCTCACCACTCTATCTCCATCTCACTCTCCCTCCTTCCCTCTCTCCCTCCTATCCCTCCCTCTCTCCTTCCCTCTCTACCTACCTCTCCCTCCACTACCTACCACTCTCTCTACCTCTCTATCTCCCTCCCCCCTCTTTCTCTTACTCTCTCCTTCCCTCTCTACTCTCTATTTGTCTCCCCTTCCCTCTCTACTCTCTTTCTCATTCTCCCCTTCCTCTCTCCCATCATTTTCTCTCCTCTCACTCTCTCTCCCTCTCACACACAATCACCTCTATCTCCTCCTTTCCTCTCCCTAAATCCTTCCATTCTCTACTTCTCTCTATCTATCATCTCTCTCTACATCTCCTTCCCTCTATATTTATCTTTATCTCCCCCCTCTCTCTATCTTTACCCACCTCTCCCTCCATCACTCTATATCTCAAATTTGTGTCTCCTCCCTACCTCTTTCCCTCTCCACTCTCTATCTCTCCTCTCCCTCCCTCTACCTCTCTCTTTCTCTACCCCTTCTCTCTCTACTCTCATTCTCTCTCCCCCCTCTCTCTCTCTCACACACACATACTCACCTCTATCTCCTCCCTACCTGTCCCTCCCTCCCATCTCTAATTCTCTCTATCTCTTCTCTCTCTATGTTTCCTTCATTCTCTACCTATATTTTTCTCCCCTTTCCCTCTCTTTACCTACCTCTCCCTTCATCACTCTGTATCTCACCTGTCTCTCTCCCTACCTATTTTTGTTTGTACTCTCTATCTCTCCTCTCCCTCCCACCCACCTTCCCTCTCTACTTATCTCTATTTAATCTATCCATCTATACCTCTTTCTCTCTCCCTCCATCCCTTCTTACCTCCCTCAATTTCTCCACCTTCCTCCTTCCCTCTCTACTTATCTCTCTATCACATCTATCCCTCTCCCTCCTTCCATCCCTCTCTCTCCCCTTCCTTCAATACTATCTCTATCTCACCTCTCTCTCCCTCTCTCTTCCCCTCTCCCTCCCCCTATTTCTCTTTCACTCTCTCCTCCCCTCTCTCACTCCCTCCCTCCCCCTTTTTGTCTCTCACTCTCCTTCCCTCTCTACTTCTCTCTATCTCACCTATCTCTCCTCCTCCACCCCTTATTCTATGTCTAATTTCTCTATCTTCCCCTATCTCTCTATCTCTATCTATGTCTTTGTCTCTCTCTTCCTCCCACCCACCTTCCCTCTTTTCTTCTCTCTATCCAACCTATCCCTCTATAAATTTTTATCTATCCCTCCCTCCCTCCTCCCCTCTTTACTTCTCTCTATCATATCTCTCTCAATTCTCCCTTACTCCCTCTCTATCTCTCCTTCCCTATCTACTCTCTTTATCTCACCTCTCTCTTTCCCTACCTCTCCATCCCTCCCTTCTCTCTCTCCCCCCTCTTTGTCTTTCTCTCTCATTTCCTCTCTAATTCTCTATATTCACCATTGTCTATCTCCCTTTTTACCTCTCTACTTATTTGTATCACATGGGTATGTGTAGGATCATCATGGAAAAATAGGCCCTTAAGTGGCAATAAAATTTAGAAAAATCAGAGTTAGGCAACTTGACGTAAAAATTTGAATAAGTTATCTATATTATTTAAAAAATATGTAAGAAAATAATAGGTAGAAAATTTAATGTAGTTTCTAAACTACTAGGTTTTTTAAAAAAATATTTGGTGGTGAAATTTCAGTAGGTAGCACTTAAATTCGGGGAAAAAATAGTAGGTGTCATCTAACCACCTAACCACAATAAAATGATAATAATTTTTATAATATTTTAGATATAAGTAGAGGACTCATGTCTCGATGTGATACACATTTTTTGTAATTTTTCCAAGTAAATAATTAATTATGATTTTTTATTATTACTTTAAAAATATAAAAACTTATATCAACCATAACTTAGTTAACTTCATAAATTCAATTTTATTTTTTTTTTAATCTATAGTATGTGAGTATAGAGATGTGTGTGTTTTGGTTTAAAATAGCAATCTTTTGTTTAGAAGCTATATATGTTTTACAATTATCCTATCATTAGGACTTTAGTCATAATTCAAATAGAAATAAATAATAATTATTTATTAAATTCAAAGTAAAGCATAATTTATATTGGTGGAAAGCTGAGAATCTCCTTTAAAACCCTTTTCATTTCATCAAGTTGCAGGTTAAAAAAGTCACTCGACTACATACCTACACATACCCATCCTTATAGCCACTTTTTTGTCCCATCGATCCTGCGCCCACATATCTCTATCACCTCTATCTCTCATATCCCTCCTCTCTTTCTCGCCCTATCTCTCTTTCTATATCAACTCCATATCATCATACCTCCCTCCCTCCATCCTCTCTCTCTTTCCCTCCCCCCTCTGTCTCTCCCCCCTTTTTTTCTCTCAATCTCTCATTTCCTCTCTAATTATCTTTATCTAGCCATTCTCTCTAGCTCTCCCTCTCTCCCCTCCACTTCTCTTTATCATATCTCTCTATCACCTCTATCTCTCTCTCACTTCTCTATCCTCCCCTCTCTCTCTACTCTCTCTATCTCTCGCCTGTCTATCCATACCTACCTCTCCCTCCATCTCTCCTTTCCTCTCTACTTATCTCTACCTACCTATCCCTTTATACCTCTTTCTCTCTCCCTCTCTCCCTCCTCCCCTCTCTCAATCTCTCCACCTTTCTCCTCTCTCTAGTTCTCTCTCTATCACATCTCTCTCTCACTTCTCCCTCCTCCCCTCTCTACTTCTCTCTATCTCTCCTCTCTCTATGTCTCCTTCCCTCTCTTCCTCTATTTATCTCCCCTATCCCTCTCTTTACCTATATCTCCCTCCATCATAATGTATCTCACCTATGTCTCCCTCCCTAGTACCTCTTTCCCTCTCTACTCTCTATCTCTCCTCTCCCTCACTCTACCTATCTCTCTTTCTCTCTCTCTTCCTCCCTCCCTCACACATTCCCTCTCTACCTATATCTAATCTATCCCTCTATACCTCTTTCTCTATCCCTTCATCCCTTCTTACCTCTCTCAATATCTCCACCCTCCTTATTCCCTCTCTACGTATCTCTCTGTCACATCTCTCTATCACCTCTCTCCCTCTTTCTCTCCCTTTAGCTCCCTCTCTCCCTCTCTCTCCCCTTCCCTCTCCAATCTCTCTATCTTACCTCTCTATCACCTCTCTCTCCTTAGCTCCCTCTCTCCCTCTCTCCCTTCACTCTCCTCTCTCTATCTTACCTCTCTCTCCTCTCCTCTCTCTCTCCCCCTCCCCCCTCTTTCTCTCTCACTCTCTCTACTTCTCTCTATCACATATCTTTATCACCTCTCTCTCTCTCATTTCTCCCTTCCTTCCTCTCTCTCTCCTTTCCTCTCTACTCTATCTCAATTCTCTACATATATATCCCTACCTCTCCCTCCATCCCTCCACTCTCTTTCTCTTCCCCTCTTTCTCTCTCACTCTCTCCCTCTCTCTCCCATATTTTTTTCTCTCTCCTTCCCTCTCTACTTCTCTTTATCTTTCCATTCTCTCTCTATCTCTCCCTCTATCCCCTCCAATTCTATTTATCACATCTCTCTATCACCTCTATCTCTCTCACTTCTCCCTCCATACCTCTTTATCTCTACTCTCTCTATCTCATCTCTCTGGAGGGTGGGAGAGGTAAAGAGGGATAGATAGAGAGAGGGTTGAGATAGAGAGTAGAGAGAGGGAGAGGAGAGAGAGGGGGTGTGTAGAGAGGGAGAGGAAAGAGATGCGAGATAGAGAGGAGGGAGGTAGGGATAGGTAGGGATAGATAGGTGATAGAGAGAGATGATAGAGAGATGTGATAGAGAGTAGAGAGGGAAGAAGGTAGAGAGACTAAGAGAGAGGAAGGAGGGAGAGAGGGAGAGAGAAAGAGGTATATAGGGGTAGGTTAGATAGAGAGAGAAGTAGAGAGAGGGAGGGAGAGGTAAAGAGGGATAGTTGAGATAAATAGGAGAGAGATAGGTAGGTAGAGAGAAGGAGAGACAAAGGATAGATAGAAAGAGGGGAGAGGGAGGGAGATATAGAGAGAGGGAAAGGTAGGGATAGTTGAGATAGATAGTATGGAGGGAAGGAGAGAGAGATGGAGAGAGAGGGAAAGGTAGGGAGAAATAGAGTTGAGATAGAGAGAGTAGAGAGGGAAGGAGAGAGATATAGAGAGGGGTGATAAGGAGAGGTGATAGGGAGAAGTAGAGAGGGATAGAGGGAGGGAGAGAGAAAAAAAGAATGATGTATAGAGGGATAGGTAGGTAAAGAGCATTGAGATAAAAACAATAGAGAGAGGGAGGAGAAACAGTAATGAATGTGGGGAGAGGTTGAGATAGAGAAAGTTAGAGGGAGGAGAGAGGGATGGAGAGTGAGAGGTAGAGAGAGGGAGGAAGATGGAGGGTTGAGAGAGAAGGGAGGGAGGAGGAGAAAGAGCGAGATATGGGGGATAAGTGAGCAATAGAGAGAGGGGAATAGAAGAAGTAGAGAGGAAGGAGACATAGAGACAGTGGGATAGAGTAGAGAGAGAGGGAGAGGAGAGAGAAGGGGTTGGTAGAGAGGGAGAGGGGGGAGATAGGGAGATGAGAGATAGAAAGATGAGGGAGGGATAGATATGTCGGTAGAGAGAGTTGAGATAGAGACATAGTAGAGAGGGAAGGAGAGAGGGGATGGGAGGGAGAAGTTAGAGAGATAAGGAGGAAGGTGGAGAGAATGAGAGAGGGAGAGAGAGAGAATAAGGTATAGAGGGATAGGTAGGTAGAGGGAAGTAGAGAGGGAAGCAAAGATGGAGGGAGAGGTAGGGATGGAGAGAGAGAGAGAGAGGTAGGTAGAGAGAGCGAGGGGAGATGTAGAGAAGTAGAGAGGGAAGAAGAGATGGATGGAGAGGTAGGGATAGAGGGAGAGATAAGGATTTAGAAGAAAGGTAGGTAAGGAGAGGGAGGGGGAGATAAAGAGAAGTAGAGAGGAGAGGAGAGAGGGAAGAAGAGATAGGGAAGGAGGGAGAGAGTGGTGAGATAGAGAGAGAGGAGGGAGGGAGGGATATTTAGGGAGAGAGAGGTGAGATAGAGAGAAAGAAAGTAGAGAGGGAAGGGGGAGAGAGAGAGGTGATAGAGAGAAGTAGAAACATAAGGAGGAAGGTAGAGAGATTGAGAGAGGGAAAGAGAGAGGGAGAGAGAAAGAGGTATATAGGGGTAAGTTAGATAGAGAGATGTATAGAGTGAAGTCAGTGGAAGGAAGAGAGAGAGGAGGGAGGGATAGGTAAAGATGGATAATTGAGATAGATAGGAGAGAGAGAGAGAGGTAGTTAGAGAGAGGGTGATGAGAGAAATTTTGATAAAAATGTATATTTTAATTTCTAAACTTTTAATTTGAATGATAATAAATCAAGAAATTTAATGACAAAAATATTTAATTTTTAAAATAAAATTTAAATTTATTGTATGACATTTTAGATAAATCTTTAAATTTAAAACTATTTTTTTTTTAGAAAAGGTGCAATGCACCCATATTATTAGGGGTAAACACTTTTGACCAGAGCTATGAACCAAGTACAAAAAACCACAAGAAACTACCAAACCCACGAGCGCAATGGCCCAACGAAGGCACAAGGCCTGCAAGCACTTTGGCCCAATGAGGGTTTGAACCCTGGTGGCCATCACTACAACCAAGTGACTTGACCACCGAACCATGCCCTTATCAGCATCTTTAAATTTGAAACTTTTAATATGAGAGAATATTAATTTTTTGGATAAAAATATATGTTTAAATTTTATAGATTAATAATTGAATGCAATTGAAATATTATAAATGTATTTTTACAAAGTTATTTATATGATGGTAAAAAAATATATTAGATATAGAAAATTACATAACAAATAGTTCATGTTGTCTAGATTGTATTGTTTTTATTTTAAATTATTTTTTTGTTAATATATTTTAATTGTGTTGATATGTTTTAAATTAATATTTGTTTTTAAAATATTAAATTTTATAAAAAATAAGTTTAATTTATTATAATTTTTTTTAATGTTAAAATATTCTAAATCTTTAATAAGATTGAATATATTTATATTCTCTTTATAAATTAGAATATTCTTCAATAGAATTCTTTACACTACAAATAAAAATATTTTAAATATCAAATAATCTTATTGAAGATTTTTCATAATAATTAGAAAATAAAAATTAATGCTTCACAATATTTATGATATTAGGATAGATGTTAGGTAATAACCCATATAAAAGAGTTGTATTCAATATTTGTCTTAATAACTAGAAAAATAAAATCAAAGCTTCACGATATTTATGATCTTAAGATACCTTTTAATAATGATAGCCATACATTAAAGATTTTTTTATCTAATCATAAAACCTGCCCACACACATATAGCTTTCTCAATGTTATTTAAGTTAATAAAATAAAATGCATATACTCAATACAATTAATTTAAATTGAGTTGATGATAGTTGGGTATTGTAGACACTGAAAAATGTCATAAATGATATCATGCACTCAAATCAGGTATACTAACATCATTTCCTCCCAAGCCCATCCTCTTTTCGCTTAATTAATTGAATTAGCCTAGCTAATTAATTAATTGCATCATTTTCGTCTATTAACCTAACACATCAAATCAGGTTAATTCCCCTGCTTTCACGCTAACATTTCATCTCATTAAATTAAATAAATCATACTATTTAATTAAATAACCCTAAGTTATTTAATTAAATATCATTTCACTTTTCCCCCTTTTATTAAATCATTTAATTTAATGAATATCCTTTTAATTCTTCTAATCCCCTAATTGTATGATTAAACCCTGTTTAATTAACAATTAAACTAATTTTCCCCCAAAAAGGGAATATTCCCATGGAATATTCTTTATCTCCTTTTTTGCACAATTAAAAATTTCTTTTAATTTGCAAAATATCTTTATCCTCACCCATGAGAATATTCCAAGGAATATTCTCTCTCCTCCAATCATCTCACTTTACTTAAGCAAGCTAAGCTTGTGACCTCTTGAGCAAGTCACCTTGTGACCTCTATGTGCAAGTCAAAAGTGTGTTTGTTTGGAACAATGTGAGCCCTTGATTAAATCTCGTCTTGTATTCTCACCCGTTGATGAGAATCCATGATCCATTTCTCCTATTTCCTCCATCCTTGACCCTTGATTGATCTTTTCAATCTCAACCCTTCATTTCTCATTTGCTCTCCTATAAATAGGTCACTATTTGGAGACAAATGGATCCATCTATCAATTGCAAACTTATGCTATTGAATTCACTCACACTCACACATATTTTCCTCACTTTTAGCATATTTTAGTTCATTTTTAGTTGCATAATAGCTTAAAACATCCATTAATGGCTTTCATGCATCCATCTTAACTTATTTATAAATTAGGGTTTGAATATTTTAGCTTAAGAATAACTTATATTACCTTAGAAATTGCATGTTTAGATCAATTTTAGTATAAAATCATGTTAATTTAGCTTGCATCATGTTCAATTTAGCATAAGTCATGTTTTCATCAATTTATCACGTCGGTTTCATTGATTCTCTTCAATTCTAGAATCGATTGAAACAAGATCACCAATCACGGGATTGGGAAAGGGTCATTGTTCCACATCAAAACAACACCAATTCCAAAATAGGATAAGTTTTAAATGGGTTAGAGTAGGCATTTAACTACTTTCGTAGTTTGTAGTTTTCAATTTCAATAAATGCTTAGTTTAAACCTTCAATTTGAATGATCTTGTTTAAGATTGAGGTTTAGTGGTTAAATTATGCTTTGATTCATCATGGATCAAACGTAATCAACCCATACTAATAATCCTCGGTCCACATTCTAGCGCTAGGAGGGAAAATTATCAATTTAATCAATTTTTAGATCAATTTCTATTCGTTTGCTTTTTTTGCAGGATATAGTGATGCCCAAATCAAATGCAACAATGCCTTTGAAGTGCGTCACCATATAGCGATGCTATCGTCATTTAAAACTGTGACACCTATTAAATGCACTAGCGTTGATTTAAAAAATGGTAACGCTAATTTAATATAGAGGTATCAAAGATTTCAAATGGCGGTGCCCACAAATTCACTAAAGTGATGCCTGATAAAATTGTGACACTATCATGCTCTCTGTTTTTCCTACAGAGTGATGCCAATTCACCTGAGTAACACCTAGATGACAAATCGTGATGCTATCATGTGTGGGGACACCCAACTTGGGTAAGAAGTTGTATGATATTTTTTTGACATGTGCTTTAATTTTCTTGATTCGTTAGATCACTAATGCACTTCTAACATTATTCTAGTTGTTAGACTAACATGGTTTTGTAGGTTAGATGACATGGAGCTAAAGTGAAGAAAGCATTCTCATCTTAATATTTTATGATTGTAACAAACATTTGACACTTTGGGGCAATTATAATCTGACTTTTTATGCTTTCTACTTTCTGCTCTATGACCTCACTACATTTCATTTGGGTTTAAAAAAAATGCTCAAATGGGATTAAAATTGAACCCTCATCTCATCATTGTATTTTTGATTTAAAATTGAACAAGGAAACTTCATATTTCATTTGGTGCATAAAATGAATTCATCTTAGCTTAGGGGTTAAAATTTACAACTATTTGCTATGTTTTTTTATTTACACTTTTGTTATTGAATGCACACAATTCTCTCGTGCCATTTGGCGACCATGAGAAACAGAAAAATTCCTTAACACTTTTTATAATCACCTACATATTTCAATTTGGATTAAAACTAAACCCCTTGCGAGTGTGAGAAAATGGCGTGGTGTGTGTTCTCTCCTTGTTTGACACAAACTAGGATGATAAAACTACAAACATACTTCATTGCTATTGTTTATCTTTAGAGGGCCTGCCTCCCTGCTTCAAAAGGAGGGCATGACCCAAATGGTAATGAACTAAAGCCAAGTTCTTGTAAAACGCTATATTATAAATGTGTGGTTGCAATAAAAATTGTGATCAGTGGGATGCGGTACATGATAGCTATCCCCTAGTATCTTTATGATGCGAAAAGCCCTTGTTCTAAGGGTTGAGAGACTTCTTGAGGGATTTTATCATAGTATCCCCTAAATCAAAAGCCCTTTTTATGAACCACTTGTCCAAAAACCAAAACCCTAAAATACTTGTTGGTTCAAGAATAGTCATTCTAAAGCCACCCCACATTCTTACTATTCAATTGTAGAAATAGAAAAATCCTTTTGATCTCTAGATTTTAAGGATTTTGAGATTTGGTGGTCCTGATAAGTGTGTTGTGGAGAGGAGCTAGTGTTGCCAAATCTCTAACTGTTTGCATTGTTTAGTGTTTGGAGAAATCCAAGTGGGGACTCAACATGTATAGCCATTTCGAACCTAGGATTGTAAATGATTGTGAGTTAGTTTGATACATTGCTTGGTTCTAAAACATTACAAAAACAAACATTCACTATCTTCCTCAAAATTTCAAACACTTTGGCTTGGATATGGATACCTCTTGAATTATCCTTGATATTACTGCTTGTCCTACAGATTTATCCTTAGAGATTTCTAAATATATTGACTTATATCTCAATCCATGTTTCCTAAAGAAAACATAGGAAATTATGGCTTCAACCTCATGATTTTCATGAAATGGACATTGTGAAAGTTATGACATTCTTGACATAAACATTTAGTTTGAAAACTTAATCAAGACAAGTGATTGTGGTAAAATAAATTCACTTAAGCAAAGACAAACTAATGATTGAATCCCACAAGACTATTTGGAGACCGATTGCTCTCAATGAACAACCTAATCTTCTAAGTGCTATCATTCAACCAAATTTTGAAATCATTGATGGAGAACAAACCAATCTCATTAGCAATTTGAGAAGCTTCACTTTTGAAACAAAAGAAACACCTACCCAATGGAGAAACACATCAACCATTTTAGATGAAGAAAAGGAACAAGATGATATTGAGGATGGAAGGCCCATATTACCACCACTCTTGTGGCACTAAATATCTTCCTTTCTTCCAAAAACTTGAACTATTTCTAAATGATCTCACGTAAAGTCAAGATCCCTAAAGTAAGGTCTACAGGTCGTCATTTCAGACTTAGGCATCTTAGTCCAAAATCTCTCAAGAAACACCTTTTGGCACTTCACAAAACTAGAACTAGGTTGGTGTATAACTTTTACAAATGAGCTTCAAGAAACAATCCACACTTGTATTCCTTCTATTACTATCAAAATCTTGGTCTTTTCCAACATTTCCAATTTCTCACATGATCTATCACACAATCAAAATCCATAGGGTAAGATCTACATCCTGCCATTGTAGACATAGCTATTGTAATTCAAATTTTGGTAGGAAGTGGGCCTTAATACTCTATCGCAATCACAACCTCTTGTTAAGAAACTATTATGCTCGAGAGCTAGGAGGAACTGAACAGGCTTACCTACCCATATCTATCCTCTCATTTAGGCCAGCATTACTCTTTTGGATTTGAAAACTTTAGAGGTCTAGCATCATTCTCACTACCTTGGTCTTGTCAAAACAAAGGTTCACTTTAGGTCAGCATTGGGTCAAAAATTTCATTCACCCCTTCACCAAATTCCATCCTTCACTTCACCAAGCTTTGCAAAATTGTAAACACCAACACTTTTGGACTTAACATCTATCAAACCAACCCCTAACTTGTTTACTTTGTATGTGAAATGTATCCTTTTCCATGCATTTATAAAAATTAGTTATCATCCTTGAACTAGTTTATCTTGAAGGTCACAAGTCTACCCTAAAGATTAACATGTTCATCAACATCCTTTATCACAACATCACAAATTTAAACTTAAGTCTAAAGTGTTGTCCCAAAATTTTTACAAAGATAACTCTTCATATCACCAATCTTTTCATCCCCCATTATCATCATTGCTCCCAAAATACTTAGAGTGTCCCTTTTACCTAGATTTGAGTCAACTAGAGAGTTCAAACATCACAAATTGCAACACAACTCTCCCAAAGGTGAAACCAAATTTATGGTAAAGATAGATCACAACACAAGAGAATCATGGAGAAAAAAAAAGTTACATTTAACTCAAGTGATCCAAATCCTTTAGAATTTGATCCAAGAAGTCAAGTTACCCCATCACAACAACCTTCATCACCATCAGGGCCATATGAGATGGAAGATATCACCAACAATCCATGTGAACTCACTAGGGAATAACTCATGGAACATCAAGCCTTTGAAAGTGTATCCCTTATCTCCCCATCATTTGTGGCACAAAATTTGACACAGGGCTCCACAACTTCATCACTATGGCTACATCAAACCTACATTCCTAGTATTGCAACAAGCCTTGCTAAATACTTTGGTCATGCTCTTTCATTTGAAAATAGCACACTTGTGGGTACAGTTTAAACCAATCCTCCACCTCCAACAACCACTTGAACACCTACCTTTGGTGCTCCTTTCATTCTCAAAGATCCTAAACAGCCATGCACACCTCTTGAACTTCACATTATTCCACAACTACTTCAACATATCGAGGACATTCCTCTTCATCCATACCCATGAGTACCAGAAGTGTGCCTACCATCACACAAAGTAGTGTGGATCCAGTATCTCAAAACAATGCACAAGGGCATATCAGTACCATACCACAAAATCAACCCTTAATGTAGATAGGGACATCTTCATCCAATCCTCCAATTGGTTCATCTATACCATCAATTTCGCAAAACACATCCGTCCCATCCATTATCAATGCATCCCAAAGCAATCCCTTGGTGACAAATCTGGTCAACACAGGTAATACATTAACTACATCCCTCACACAAGGGAATCCTCAAGACATCATGGGACAAGGAAACCTTTTTAATCAATGGACTCAAGGTCCTAGCGTGTCATTTCCATCGCACAATCTAATGCCACCATCCTCATATTTTTCCACAGTCCCCTTTACTATGCCAAATCAAATAGGATCTCAAACATACATTCATCCCCCTCAATCCACTATCTTATAATGAATGTTAAACCAAGGGAATTCCCAACCTCTCATCACCAATCCGCTACCCACTCAAAACATCAACACCTACAATCCTCCATCAATGTTCCAAAAACCACCTGATCCCACCTTGCAAGCACATGCCTTAGCCTTATAGCAAGCACAATAGACCTGTCAACAAGCTCTAGACGCACAACAGCAACAAAAAAAACAACAAAAGAAATCTGCCTACTAGCACAACAACAAAATCAAGCCACCCTAGCAACACAACAATAGTAGCAACAACACGTCGCCTTTGCAGCGCAATGAGTAGCCTTAGCACAACAACAAAAATAATAGCAAGCTACCTTAACACAACAACAACAATAAGCACAACAAGTAGCTTTATTATCACAACAACAAGTAGCTTTATTAGCAAAACAACAACAACAGGTCCAACAACAAGCCCTAGTGGTGCAACAACAACAACAACAAGCTCAACAACAAGCCTTACTAGCTCAATAGTATGCCCAACAACAACAACAACTGGACCAATAGCAAGCCCTAGTGGTGCAACAACAAAAAAAAGCTCAACAACAAGCCTTACTAGCTCAATAGTATGCCCAACAAAAACAACAACAAGGTTCCTATTATGATCCTCAATTGCACATCATCAATCCAAAAATGTTAGGAACATATACATCAATACCCCAATCACCTTCATAGAATCCTACCTCACCATACACCCCATACAACACACCATCACATCAAAATCTCGTGTATAACTCATCCATCATCCCACCATATGTTCCTCCACCAAATCCACAAGATGATCTGGAATTGCAATTTAAGGCACTGTCACAAGAAATATAAGACCTCTACATGGGCAAGGAAAAGAAACCCCATACACAAAGCTTATTTCCTTATCCATTTGATTGAAACATCGCAATGGTGCAGTTCCCTCTTAGTTTGAAATCCCCAAATTCAATAAATACAAAGGGAGAGGAAGTCTTGTGGACCATATCAAGGAATTTAATGTTATGTGTATGGAGGTTACTTACAATGATTCATATTTCATGTTCCTATTCCCTCAAAGCTTAATAGGTCCTGCTATGGATTGGTTCTCTCACCTGCCTCCTTGTATCAAAAATTTTCAAGAAATTATCGATAAATTTATCAATCACTTCTCCTTCAATCTTGATATGGACATCAATCTAGAGGAATTGTACACTCTTAAACAAAACAAAGGAGAAACTTTCTCTAATTTATTACAATGGTGGAGAAAAAGAGCTAGTAAAACCAAGCGGCCTCTTCCTGATGAATAGCAAGTGGGAATCATCATAGCAAATCTAGATCCAGATAATCCTTCCACTTGAAAATGCATTGCATCACATCTTATGACAAGCTTGTCCCTAGAGCCCTTAACATCAAGAGAGCTCTAATCTCACAAGGAAATACTCAAGCTTACAAAGACAACCGCCCATCAACTAGTTCAAATGACAAACCTCATGTCTGGGCCAAGAACAAAAATGAAACAAACAATTGTGTGGTATACACTAAACTAGTCCTTAGTGCTCCTAGGCCAAACAACAATCAAGTTTCTAACATCCAACCAACTATGTAGCAAACAACACTCTTGCAAAACAATCAAATCAATAACATGGAAATGAAAAGGAGAACCCCTAACAAGAACAACAATCCTCAACGCAAGTGCACATAGTTATCTGAACCCTTCGAAACCATCATGAAAAAATTGGGAGAGTCAAATTTGATCACACTTCCCAACTTTGAAAATTACCAAGAATCGCAAGAAAAACCATCCTAGTATAATGCAAATTACCTATGTGACTAAATCATAAGATCAAAGGACACAAAACAACAAATTGCATGAGGCTCAAAAACATATCCAAGACATCATAGAGAATGACACCATATCTGTTGAGGTACCAACCGGGAATTAGGATCTTAAGATATACAAGAACTCTTTGTTGGATCATAATAAAACAAACAACACTAGGAAATCTAAGGATTACACAAACATAAAACATACCTATTCCAACGTAGTTTCTTCCTATGATAGTGTCATCACTGTTGTCACCATCAAAGGGCACAGTGCAGAGTGTGGAGTCACCACATGACATGGTAAAGTCACCATTCAAGGAGTCCCACCCCAATCTAGGGAACAACCTACTCAACCAACAGCAAGTACGAGAAAGTATAATCTCTCAGATCAGCTTAAGAAGACCCCCGCATAGATATCAATCTTAGAGTTGTTGAGGCTATCACCTGCACATAGGGAAATCTTAGAAAAAGATTTATCAGAGTCATTTTTTTTGGAGGATATCGATACTGATTAGTTTCAAGCTATGGTAGGTCATATCGCTAATCATCTTCTCACCTTCTTTGAGCAAGACTTACCGTCACTACCATCTCATAACCATGGTTTACACCTTGAGGTTTTCATTCACAAGAACAAGGTCAAAAGAGTCTTAGTAGATGGAGGTGTTGGACTAAACATTTTCTCCCTTTAGCTAATCAAAAGTCTAGGCTATTCAGAGGATACTATTGAGAAGACAAAGAGTACCACCATCAAGGCATATGACAACCAAGAACAGGTATCACAAGGTATCATTGCACTTCCCATCCAAGTAGGCCCACTCATTGTAGAAACTACATGTCAAGTATTGGACCTTGATCTTCCCTACAACATACTGCTTGTTCGACCCAACATCCATTCCGTAATAGTTGTAGCCTTGACGTATCATCAATGTGTGAAGTTTCCTTTTGAGGGCAGAGAGATTACTATCCATGTAGATCCCAAGCCTTTTTACTATTGCAAAAATCTTGAAGCCAAGTTCTGTAAAATCCCCCAAGTACCCAAGAATGAAAAAGGGCCTACACCTTCCACCTCATTTGTTGACCCATCATCCCTTGCATATACTTCTAAAAAAAAGGCACTCATTGTGTATAACATACCCGATATCAAAGCAGTGATTCAAGATGATGGTTGTGGGAACTACAAGCTAATGAACACCTTTGTCTTAGGAGAGCTACCTACTTCTCCTCAATCTCATGGGAAACCTATAGCTAATAGTAAAGAGCCTAAAACTGTCAAGATGGAAGCTCCTACCTTCACCAAGTGGGGGGATTTGAATTAAGATGTTAATGAGGACGATATTTCTAAGCTCCTCTATCAAGATGAATGACCTATCCGTGCTCTTCCTATGGAAGATGATAACAAAGGCTTGAAATTAATGAAGGGAATGGGATATAACAAGAATGAGAAGCTAGGATAGAATGATAATGGTTTACTAGAACCCATCATTCCTGAGAAATGACTAAAGAATATTGGCTTAGGTTGTACTACTAGAAAGGTCACACTTATTGGAAAAGGTACTTCTGCTAAACGAGTTGAGGCTTCCTCTTGGTTACCTACATCACATGATACAACCTTAGATGAATTTCCCTTGGATGTTGCTGAATTAATTGAAAAAAATCCCTCTTCATGATATCCATTACATCTTTTGCTTCAAGCAATCAACCAACTGAAATAGGCCTATTCTACCCACAACTCATTGACATAGACCAAAAAGGACCACTAATTTTGGATTTATTCAAAAATGATGAAGCAATCTCAAAATTCATGGGACTCCATTATAACTTAACATGGCAGATCATAAATCCAATTTTGACATAGAGCTAGATACATAGGCATGCTATGGGGAGACGATTGAATCCTTCAGTCACAAAATTGATGAAATGCAACTAACATGCAGATCTTTAAGTGAAAACCACACTATGGCACTTTCTGATATTAATGAAGTAAAAATAAAGGACACATCCAATGGTGAAAACCTCTCTGAGGAACCCAAGGATGAGGGATTCAATCTCCCCCTTAGTGCAATGAATCCAAAGAAGTTAGCAGTACTAGCAGAAAAAGCCACTCCAGTCAATGTAGGAATAGAAGAGGCACCTAAGATCACTTTCTATGATGAATCCTTGTTGGACAAAGAAAAAAAGAGCCTGGAAACATTCCTAAAGGATCCCAGAGCTAACTTTGCATGGTTATACATAGATATTCCAAGGCTCAACCCAGAAGTAGTTATGCATAACTTAGCGGTCTATCCTAAAGCTAAGCTAGTCAAACAAAAATTAAGGAAAATGCACCCTCAAATAGCACTCTTGGTCAAACTCAAGTTACAGAAGCTTCTTGAATTTGGATTCATCTGGATAATAGATTATCCTAGGTGGGTTTCAAACCTAGTTCTAGTCTCAAAACCCACTGGGGGCATCAATTAAATATGCACTAATTTTAGAGACTTGAACAAAGCATGCCCGAAGGATGATTTCCCTCTTCCCAATATCAACCTCATTGTGGACTTAACAGTTGGGCATGAAATGTTGTCACTCATGGATGGTTTTTTATGCTACAATCAAATCATAATCGCCAAGGAGGATCAACACAAAATGGAATTCACTTGTCCATGGGGAACCTATTGCTGGAAAGTAATTCCATTTGGGCTAAAGAATGCGGGAGCAACTTATCAAAGGGAACTAACTCATCTTCCATGCCATGATTCAAAAAATAGTCAAAGATTATGTGGACGATATTTTGGAAAAATTAAAGAAAATAAATGAGCACATACAAGTCTTAGGACCCATCTTTGACAGGTTGGAAGAATACAAAGTAAAGCTAAATCCAAAAAAGTCAGTCTTTGGGTTCACATCAAGGAAACTTCTTGGCTTCATCGTCTCACAAAGAGGGGGAGAAATTGATCCAACAAAGGTAAAATCCATCCTAGACATGGAACCACTGCAAACACTAAACTAGATGAGAGGGTTACAAGGAAGATTGCAATCCATCAAGAGGTTCATAATGTAGCTATCAGATAAAATCCACCCCTTTTCTCATCTTCTCCATAAAGTGATAACTTACAAGTGGGATGAGAAGTGTGACAAATCTTTCCAATAGATCAAATATTATCTACTAACACCTCCAGTGCTCATGCCACTAATCTTGTATATCTCAGCAACACTAGCAACACTAGGAGCTCTTTTGGCACAACATGATGGAAACAGAAAGGAAAGAGCTATTTACTACATCAGCAGAACTTTGGTGGGCTATGAAATGAACTATTCACCTATTAAGAAATCATTCCTAGCAGTAGTTTTTTCTTCACAAAAGTTTAGACACTACATGTTTTCAAATCAAATCAAGCTCATTGCAAAGATCAATCCATTAAATACCTATTATAGAAAGAAACTCTTATAGGGAAAATGGCCAAATGGGTGATTATCTTAATAGAGTTTGGCATAGAGTATGTAGAGCATAAGGCAATCAAAGAACAAGTGATCATAGACCAACTAGCAAAAGCACCTATTTATGTTGAGAATCCTCTGATATCTAAGTTCCCTTATGAATCAGTGTTCCTTATCAATCTCACAGCTTAGTGGAAGATGTACTTTGATGGATCGTTCACCCAACATGGATCAAGAGTAGGCATTCTTTTCATCACCCCTCAAGGTGATTGCATCCCAAATTCATACCGACTATTATTCCCTTGTACTAATAACATTGTTGAGTATGAAGCCCTAATCACACGTCTAAGGATAGTGGTTCAGTGGCAGATACAAGAGATGAAAGTCTATGGAGACTCACAACTAGTTATTAACCAAGTCAACGATGACTATCAAACCAAGGATGAAAATATCACTCCTTACAAAAAGATGGTGGAAAGTCTCAAGGACCTTTTTAAAGACATAAATTTTGAACAAATTCCTCGCATGAATAACAGAGCAACAAATACCATGGAAACAATCGGATCACTACTAGACATGTTGAACAATGTCCTCCAATGTGAATTCTTGGTAGAACAACTTCTCGTACCAACTTTCAAGATCCTTGAATTAGAATTCATGTTTGTCATTGTTGGTCCTGGATCCACATGGTATCATGACATATTTATCTATATTAGTAGAGGAACCCTCCCATTCGATATCACCTCAAACCTTAAAAATACCTTTGTTAAAAAGGCATCCTGATTCATTATCCTAGGTGATACTGTTTACCTCTAAAGCATCTAAGGGACATTGCTACAATGTCTTAACCAAGAGGAATCCTTGACCGCTTTAACAAAAGTGTAGGATGGCATATGTGGGTCCCATTCTAGGGGTATGACCTTAGCTAAGAAACTATTGAGGATAGGTTACTATTGGCCAACCATGGAAAAGGAAGATCATCAGTATGTGCAGAAGTGTGTCCAATGTCAACAACATGGAGATCTGATTCATACTTCAACTCAAGAGTTGCAACCCATGATCACACCCTAGTCTTTTTCATAGTGGGGGCTTGACCTCATAGGAAAGATCACCCCAACCTCATCCAATGGTCACAAGTTTATCATTACAACCACTGCGTACTTTACCAAGTGGGTTGAAGCCATTCCTATGACCTACATAACGGGGAAGCAAATTGTCAAATTTATCCTAAACTACCTAATATGTCATTATGGTGTTCCACAAACCCTCATCTCAGATAATGGAACCCTCTTTAGGAATTAGTATGTGAAGGAGCTATGTCAAAGATTCAACATCCAACACCGATTCTCTACCCTATATTATCCTTAGGGCAATAGTAAATTTGAGGCTACAAACAAAACCATCTTGAAAATCCTGAAGAAAAAGATCAATGAAGTTGGTCGTGATTGGCATCTGCAACTCAATCATGTTCTCTGGGCTTATCAAACTAGTATCTACATGCCAATAGGTGCAACCCCTTTCTCTATAGTCTATGGATCTGAAGTTATCCTGCCTATTGAGGTTGAGCTCCCATCATTGTGAGTATCACTACATAGCCTAATTACTAATGAAGAATGCATAGTATCTTGGTTGAATGAGTTAGAATTCTTGGACGAGTGTCATCTTGATGCCCTCAATCACTTGCAAGTATATCAAAACCGACTAAAACAAAGCTATAATAAGAAGATCAACCGCCAATATTTCTAAGTAGGGGATCTTGTCCTAAAACAAAACCAAAAGAATCTTCCAAATCAAGGAAACAAAGGGAAGTTTGAACCTATTTGGTTGGGTTCTTTCATCATCATAGCAAGCTATGGATTAGAAGCATACCAACTACCAACACCTAAAGGTGAACCCTTGCAGGAACTAACTAACAACTTGCATCTTAAAAAGTTTTATGCCTAGTCTTCAAGGGTGTAAATCCTAAAATACAAAAAAATCAAAAAAATAATAAAAAATCCAAAAAATGAGAAAAAGGATTAAAAAGTAAAGAAAAATAATTATCCTCTAGTGAAAACCACTTCGGTGGCACTTTGGGCAAGTACCTTGGTGAAAACCTGTCAAACAGGCACCTTGCATAAATAAAGAACCTTTATCTATTCTTTGCATCACCCTCCATCCATCATATCCTTCATCCTATCCATCCACCTATCTGCATCCTTATCATAGCTTAATGTTGTGAAGTATCACCATCCCTTTTTGTACTACTTGGCATATTCCAAAGGTCAACATGTCCTACCTGTATCGAAGTAGTCTAACATGTAAAGCTAGGGGAAATTCGTTATGGATCACATCAAGTTCTTGTATATCTCAATGGTCCATCAGAAAATTTAAAAAAATTCATAAAATTTCATCGAAAAATACCAAAACATTTGTAAAGCATTCATCAAAAAATCCAAAAACATTTGCAAAATCCTATACAATGGAAATCCAAAAACATTCATAAAATTGTAAAGCAAAAATCCAAAACACATCGAAAACCCTAAAAAGGTTGAACATCAAAAATCCAAAAAATAGTACTCTTGCTAAACTACGTCATCTATGAGCTTGAGCATAGGCAAGGCCATCATTGATGTGCCCCCGAGACACTCTAGGTCAGTCTTTTAGGAGTTTGTCATAATAAACCGATATCTCTCAAATGTTCATATCTCATCTTGTTAATAAGTAGAGTCGGTTGAACTACATGGTCTCTGAGTGTATAATGTAGGGAAGGCTTATCTCTGATCAGCCCCCAAAACCCCTAGGATAGGTCTTTAGGTTAGGTTCTTGGTCAAAAAACTTAGAAAACCCCTAAACATTCAAATAACTTGGAAAAATCCCTAAACATTCAAATATTCTAAAAACCCCTACAAATTAGAAAACTCCAAAAACTCCAAAAACATTTGAAAAATTAGAAAATCCCTAAACATTCAAATATCAAAAAATCCCAAAAACACTTAGAAAACATTCAAAAGACCTAAACAACATAAAATATCTTAGAGAAAACCCCAAATAGCCTCAAATAATCGAAAACCAAAAACATTCGCATAAATTTTCAAAAAGACCAAAAAAAGCCTCAAAACATTTTAAAATACCAAAAAACATTGAAATATTCCAAAAGATACAAAACCCATCCATCCCATTTCACTTTCACCCACAATAAAATTTCACCCATAATAAATCGATCATCACCTTCAACCTTTGGCAAAACAAATAGAAAACAAATATATCAAGTTGTGAAGTGAGAACCTAATTGTTAAAATCTAAAGTCTAGATCATAGGTAAATGTATCAATGAAGTTTATATCAATGGTTCATATTAGCATCATCATCCTAACATCAAACAACCATCTGATCAACATGTCCTAAGATATATCCTTCCTGTGATGGGCATCAATATTAGACATCACCTTAGCTAAATTAAACTAGCAAGAGATATAGATAACACTGATTGTTTGTTTATTATCTTTTCTTATGATTTATCTTAATGACCCATTCTAAGGACCTCTCGATGATTTCTATCAAAATTATTTAGAGAGAAAGGAATGGGGCATCGATCACTATCTTTCGTGTTTTGTGCTTGTGGATACTCTTGTAAAATAATCTTGATGTATATTTGCTTAGTTGTGTGTAGGAAGGTTGTTTGGAGTACGTTGTTGACTATTGCATATGCTTTGGTCCAATGTATTCTAAGATTCTAACTTGCATTCCAACAAAGTTTTTGTATGTCAAGGTGTGAACAAGAACTATCCTATATGCTTGCAGAGTCAAAGTCCATTACACTAGATTCAATGTCGTCCTAGTTATCAATACCTTGATGCATCATGTCTATTTGTTATATCAAACAATAAGGAATGACAAAAAATTCCAATCCCAAAAAATGAGCAAATCATCATCTTGCATTCATCATCCTACATTTCTCATCACCATCTCTAACAAAGTCTTGGTGGATCAGAGACTTATTGGAAGTTTTAAAGAAATCATCAGAATTAATGGTCAATCATTCTTTATTCTTCTATCTTCTCTCCATACTAACTTGGTATCATGAAAGTCAACAAAAACATCATCAATGCATCCATCTTGCATCCAAAAATCATCAACATACATACATCTTGCATCATCATAACATATCATATCATACATTATGCATCATCATCATCATTTAAGTTGTGATGAATAATATAGATTTTTTATTCTAAGCATCCTAAATCATTGCATCACATATCATAAGCATACATCACATTGCATACACAATCATCATAAAACTGCATAGAAAATACATAAACAAAAATGCATCCATATCATTTACATATCATATCACATGGAATATCATGAAAAGATAATGAAAAAGAATATAACATTGCATCCATCTCATGTATCATCACATATCACATAAGCATAAGTAAAGTGCATCCATACATAATAAAATATAAGCATCTCATATCATATGCATCCATACGGTCATAAGCATGAAATAAAGTGAACACATCACTCCAAGTTGAGTCTGTATTTGTATCATATATATATATATAAAGAATGTCATTGTACAATATCTAGATCAATGTATGTATATCAATCATAAATACAATATCCACGAGGCTATCAAAAAGGATCCCATGAATGTATATCTATGTGAAATAATGGGGAAAAAAATCAAAATTGTATAGAAAATTGAGCTAGCCCTAATGGCTACTCCCCTCTCCAGCCTACCTCTCTGGCTAATCCTTAGCCCTGGGTCTTGTATCACTTCGCTATGAACAATCAGGTTGTCAGAGTGCCTAGGGAACATCCATGTGATAATGCAACCTATAATATGTCGCTTCGGTCATGGCCTCTCTGTATAATATCGCAGATATAGTCCTGCCCTGGGTAGTTGTTGTAAGGGCCTCTAACTACTATCGTTTTTCGATCTCTTGGTCGCTGTCAATAGTCACAACCTATACGTATTATCTTGCATGGTCCCTCTCTGCTGTGATGGCCATAACCTACAATTTTTCCTAGTCCTGCTCAATAGTAATAGCCAAAATTTGTTGGTAAGCCTGATCCTGCTCACTTCTCAAATCTTGCACCTGTTGTTGTAGCTATTGAATCTGAATATATCACATTAGGTGGTGGTGGTTGTGTAGGTTGTTGATGTATGAGTTGTTGTTGTACAAGATTTTATTGACCACCAAGCTACTAAGGAGGTTTTTTTCCAACTGGTGGAGCCCCCAAAATCTTCCCATCCTGGCCTCTACCTCTACCCCTGCCTACTTCCCTACCTCTGTGCCTCCCTCACGAAGGAGCACCTGTTGGATCTGTCAGTCTCTAGGGAGGTGTAAACCACACATCTTAAGCAAGCATCATCTGTGCGACTTCCTGGACCTAGTCATAGGCCCATGGATGATCCACCAACTGTATGAATTTTTCCACTACCTCTGGAGCTAGAATAGTGGATCCGCAAGTGGGAACCTCTCAAGCTGACCTAGCGAAAATAGCCCTATAAGCATCATTCAGCCTGTCCTATTGCTCACCGAACTGTCGGTCTAGCAGGTATCACTCTATGATCATATGATCTTGGCCCTACATGTACCGAGTCCTTCTAGTAAAATATAACTATTGTGCATCATCGTACCACCCTGGCATCTATAGCCAGGGTCACCATCTGAACACTATCATGTCATCCAATACCCATCGCCAATATAGGAGCCCAATTTGTCCAATGTGCCCCAGGGTAATGACACCTTTGTATCTCCAAACCATAGGATCATCTAGCTCAATGTCATCCATATGTATAATGGGTCGAAGCACAACAATATACTCCCATGCCCAAATATGAAGCAAGGTCACCCCTATGCCAATGGCTCTACCATTGTAATAAAAAAAATTGTGCATATCATGATATAGTGAGGCCAACATCACTAGCGCCCATGCAAACAGAGTCCTCCTATGGAGCATCTTGTGCCATGCTAAACCCTCTACTCCTTCGGTTAGGAGCAACCCAACTTAAAATGATGGCTGCAATGATCAATCAAAATGTGGGCACGTGATCTCTATATGACTCAAGGTCAATCTAGGAGGTGACAAGAACAATGGTCTCCATCTCCATCACCTCGTGACAGGCATCGTATCTAACGTCGATATCAAAAATCACTTGCTTGTCGTGTATTGACAAACAAAGAATCTGTCATATGTCCTCTAAGGTCACCGTCGCCTCGCCAGTAGGAAGGTGAAAAGATGAATTCTCACTATGCCATCTCTTGCACAGAGTAGTCATCATCACTAGATGAGTTTAGAAAATGGGCACATACGTGATGTATCATAACCCAATCTCTCTTAGGTGCTTGTGGCGCAACTCAGAAAAATCACTCGGTCTCTCCAAAACTATGGGCATGTGCTTGCAAGACATCAGTGGTGGAATGACCTCCTACACTCATGAAGCACACAATGTCAATGTTCTAAAAAAATTGACTCAGTTTGGAATTTTCAGCTCAAAAGTCACAATAGCGTCGCTATTCACAAATTTCAAATTATGATGCCTGAAGGCATTTCAAATTGCAAATCACAAATTGTGTCGCTATAGACATATGCATTGTGATTTAAACTTTGGAAACCCTAACCCTAATTTTCAAATCTGGAAGTACGTCACTATATACACATGTGTCAAAATTTAAAATTGGAAACCCTAATTTTAAATTGTGAAGTGTGTCACTATAATTCATTTTAAGCAACACCACCAAAGTTTAAACTTTAAAGCGCAATAAATTCATCAAAAAGTCAAATTTCAAATCAAGTTTGGAGTTACATACTAATGGTCCTAAGCCTAGAATCTGCTAATACTCTCAAACTTGGTTGGAAATGTGTCATGGGAGCTCTCGTCGTGCCATTTTGTTAGAGGGCTAGAGCTCAAATCACAAGAATTTCTTAAGGTGTGAATGCACAAATGAATTTAAAGTGACCCTTCTTGCCATATTTATGCTAGAAAATTAGGGTTTTTTTTCCCTAATTTAACCTTCAAGCTAGGGTTTATCATCATTTTTACCAATTTTTCCAATCTAAACATTAGTTTGGATCATTTTTTGTATTTTTGGCATAATTCTTGCATCCCAAAGCCTTTCTGGACCCTTGGGGCAACTTTTAACCTTTGTCGAGAAATCAGCCAAAAATTCAAAATGTCCACCCAATTTCTTGAGGGGTAGGGAATTAGCTTTATCCTTCCATTGGGGCATCTAAAAATTAAAAAAAATGTATATTTTTTTATTTAGGCAGTAGTTTTAATTCGAAGAGCATCAGTCTTTGAACTGAAGTAGCAGGTACATCGCTTAAAAGAGGGGAAAAATGTAGACACTGAAAAATGTCCTAAATGATATCATGCACTCGAATCAAGTATAATGATATCATTTCCTCTTCCTCTCAAGCCCATCCTGATAATTGACCCATATTGATAATTCTCGGTCCACAAGTATGATAAGATTTGATGTAGCAATGATTCCACTTACTAATTTAGATATGTTCATTGTCTAAAATTTTGTGTGGAATTATAATTATCCTAGGATTGATTCCACATTTAAGAATCAAATATATTCCATGAGGATCTTACCCTTAATGTGTAGAGGTCTAATCTCACAAACTATATTATTTATTGTATTTACTAAATTCTCTACTCATTGATTATTAAGGATTGGTAAAATTTAAAGAAAAACTTTGGGGAGATCACTTGATCACAAGGTTCAAGTTCTCCTAATTCAACCCTCTTAATTAAATTGACATTATATTCATAAAAAAAATTGATAGATAATAGGAAAGTGATTTAGATGTTGATTGTGATGCAAAATAGTGGAAATCTTCAAATCTGAGTATTCCTAAAGCTACTCCTTATTAATGTGAATGATTGATCAAAGAATGAATATTTGTAGATGATATCTTAAGGCTCAAATGAATGTCTTTAAATAAAAAGGGTATTTAATAACTCATTGCATAAGTGTGTATCATGTAAGTTCCAAAAAAATATGAGAATACATGTATCAATCATTTGAATTTTAAAAAACACAATTTTGGGTAAGATCTATGTCATGCAAGATTGATCTTGTGTGCCATGTAGATGACTATCTTGAGGTAGATGATGAATGTATTAAAATATAAGATATTAGTAAGGTATGTATGAAAATAAGTGTAAATATGGAAAGGATAAAGTTAAATGTGTTGAAATGTGTGTAGGGAGTGAATGAGGATGGATAGGAATCATGGAAGTAGATAAAATTGGAATGTAAGTGTCACATGTCACTATATAATTTTACAAAGATGTTTTCTCAAAATGAACCTACAACTAAATGAAATTTGGAACGAGTAATGCTAATTCCACCAATATATTTTTCCTCCATTTTAAGGTACATCAAAATCCTCATGATTGTATATTTGAAGCTTGAATGTGTAGACACGTAAATTATACTAATTGATCTCATGCACTTGATCTTGATTTACTAACATCAGTTCTACCTAAATCACCCCATTACTAACCATTTATTGAATAACCCTTATTTAATTAAATTCATCATATTTCATCTTTTAATTAAATAAATCCACTTTATTTCATTAAATCATTATCTTCTATTAATTAAATAAATCATTTTATTTAATTAATCCTAATGTTCATCTTTTAATTAAATAAATCCCTCTATTTGATTAAATCATATTTCATCTCCTTTAAATTAAATAAACCAACTTTTATTTGATTTAAGTCTAACACTATCCCCTTTAATTAAATAAATCAAACTTTATTTAATTAAGTCTAATATTCATTATTCTCTCATTATGATCCAAAAATCTAAGTCAATGTTTCAAATCAACTAATTTCCATCTAAGTTAATAAAATCCTAATTAACTCTAACACTAATCCATCAAACCCTCTAGATTTTGCAACTTGTGCAAGTAAATCAATTTAATTGATTTATAAATTCTTCCATTTTCATTCAAAAGGGCATCAAGTTGGAATATTCTTCAAATTTGAATTTTCCCTCCCACATATCTTTTCCTCCAACTTGGCATTTATAGCTCTTACATGTCCATTTTTTGAGCCAAGTGGCATTTAAGTCTTTTTTCATCTCCCTCCAACATGTCACTTCTCCAATTTCAAATATCCACCTGATGGCATTTATGTGCACATTCATCAAAATGTGCTCCATCTCTATCCACTAACATGTTGACAAGTGGCATTTTTCCATTGGTTGATGTTTTATCCCACATTCATCCTTTTTGCTCATTCTTCCATCCTTCTCTTCTATAAATAAAAGGCTCTTTTACTAATTTGGGATACACAATCTTAGGAATTTTCATCCACAACTTATGCAAAGTCATTATCTTCATTTTTTGAATCAAGTTCATCCATTGTCATCCATTTTCATAGTTTCTCATCAATTCATAGCTAGGTTATGGTGAATTTTATCAAGGAAATCCATTGATCAACATCAAGCTTGCAAGGAATTGGGAAAGGGCTATTTTCCACATCAAAATAGCACCAATTCCCCCATGGGATTAAGATTTTGAGCATTTAAATAGGATTTCAATAAGCTTTCATTTGATATTATTTGATTTGTTTTTTGTTCTTTGCATTTGAATGAATCTCATGGGGAATGATTGTTTTAGATGTGTTTATTGACTAATATTGTGTTGTTTGTCCATGTTTGAGCAAGTCTAGACCAAGAATTCACATTTTAGCGCTAGAAGGAGGGCATAAATCTCAAAATTAACACATTTTTTTGGCCATTTCTGTCATTTTTTATGTTTTTTATCTTTCCAATTCATACAATATCGCTGGAGGAAATAGTGATGCATATACGATCTCTGTTTTTCCAAATAGTGTCTCTAGTTTCACTAGAACACTGCTCAAATTCTCAAACAGCGCCGCTATCATTCCATCATCACTGTTTGCACTCAAATAGAGCCGCTGCCTCTATGTTTCAAATGGCGCTACCTTTGCTTTCTTGCTTTTTCACTCAATCTTAAAATGGTTGTATCTTGGTCATATTTTTTTCTTTTTCATAGCTTTTTTTTTAAATGGGATAGAATTTCATAAGCTATCCAATAGTGTAGGTGTTTCTCAACTTTTATAGAGTTAAAATTTTCAAATTTTCACCTAATGTCAAATCACAATGAAACTTGGTCTAAATTTTAAGGTTTTTATGCTTAATCATTTATCTAACCCTCATATCTTCTTGTTTCTTGATTTCATCTAACATTTGGAGCTTGGATTGTAGGTTTTAGAGGATCATGGAGCATGAAAGTGAAAGAAAAATCATTATCACATGATTGTAACAAGTGTTTTTAAACACTTTGGGAGCAATTATAATCCCATTCTTAAGGCTTATCTTCAAGTTTTAGTACTCAAATAAATCTCTTTTGGGTTTGGAAAAGAACAATCAAAGGGTTAAAAAGAACCTTAGGAACTTACTAAAGTTTGTTTTGGATCTAAAAATTGAACAAGAAAACTTCACACTTCATCTTGGTGCTATAAAAAGAATCCATTATTGCTTTTGAAGTTAAAATGAACATGTGCTTATCTTGTTTTGTAATCTTTTCTACAAACTAATATCATTTAAAGGTGTATGCACTTCTCTCACACTTCACGAAAATCTTGAGAATCAAAAGTTTTTTTGTGATATTAGGTTTCCTAAAAGATTGCCTCCACACTTCAATTTGGGCTTCTTAAAATTGAACAAAATCTTGCTAGTGTGAGTTAAGTATATTGTGTGTGTTCTCTCTTTGTTCACACAAAAAAAGATCGATCAAACTATGAATGTACTTACTCACTTTTTTTTACCTTTAAATGGCCTACCTTGGTGGGAAAAATTACTCACCCCAATGGAACGACCCAAGCGGTAACGAGCATAAGCCAAGCACTTCCAAACTGCTATATAAATTTGTGGTTGCAATGAAAATCGTAAACAATGGGAAGTGGTGCATGATAACTCTCCCCCAGTATCTTTATGATGTGTAAAGCCCTTGTTCTAAGGGTTGGGAGATCTATCACAAGGATTTTATCATTACACCCCCTAAACTAGATGCCCTTACTATGAACCTTTATTTAGAATCCAAAATCCCAATATTTGTTGACATCAGGAGGTCGGACCTTCGGAGCCATCCCACATACTTGTGGTTCTTTGTAGAGATGAAAATTTCATCATGGGAGATTCATGAGAACTAAAGCTTGGTTGACTCGTAGAAGTGAGTGTCATGGAGGGGAGCCAGTGTGGTCAAGCTTCTAATCATCCGCTTTGAATAAGTGCAACTGGATTTATCCAAGTGGGAATTCAACAAATATTTTCTTTTCCATCCAAGGATTGTGCAATTTTGAGTCAGTTCAACACATTGTTTCAATCCAAAATATTGAAAACAAACATTCAACAAGGACATCAAATTTCAAATTCTTTAGTAGAAGCAAATACCTTTGAAATAATCCAAGTGCTACTGATTTTCCCTTACGATTTCATCCTTAGAGGTTTCTTAGTATTTGGATTTATATCTCAATCTACTCTCACTAAACTCAACATTAGGGAACTATTTCCTTGATTCTCTTTATTTCCACATAATGGACCTTGTGGGATGAAAAGGAATTGGGACATAGACATTTAGTTTGAAAAGAAGTGTGTATGTGGTAAAAAAAAGTCATTAATCAAGACTAACTCAAATTAAACCCCACACGTGTGCTTGGTATCTTTTGGTCATATGGTTTCCCATGCAAACATTGGTCTTTTGGATTGAACTACTCATAGGGTAAAGCCTATTCTTCGCTATCTTCGTCTTGTAAACAAGGTTCTCCTTAGATTCATTTAGGATCAAATCAAACACTTCATCCATCCCAAACATTTATCATCTCTATCCCACAAACAAAATTAGAGCTTTGGAAACATCATTCTAGACTTGGGTACATCCTTAAACCAAATCAAAATAATCTATTTAGTTAGGTGTGTATGGATGAATCCTTCCTCACACACTTAGTTAAATTATCACCCTTGTGGACAAGTTTATTCCAAGATAACATCCAACATCTTGGGGTTTACAAGTCCATTATCCAAATCAAATCAAACCAATCAAAATCAAATCCTAAAGTCTAGCATTGATCCAAAGTTCCTAAAATTTCAACACCCATATCATTCACCCCTTTCATCCTTCATCTCATCATTGGTCCTAAATCCCTTGGAGGTCAAAAAGGTCAAAACACAAGAAGAACATGGAATATAAACTTGCTCCATACATCATGAGTGATCCAAGTCAACCAAACTATCAAAACTCACATTTATACAATTTCCATACATGGGATCATTATCTCCTACAAACCTCAATGGTACAAAAATTGTGAGTATGCCCAATCTAAATTTTGGTACACCTTTCCCTATGGTAGATTTAAATCAAAGTCCAAATCTACAAATCCATCAACCAAACAATCGATGCATGAGTCTTCAACAAAAATACATTATCCCACCAAATCCATACATGCCAAATGTGAATATACCAAGTACAAGTTTACCAAACATGAACATTTTAAATCCACACTTGGTAAACTTTGGGATAGATATGTTTTCGAATCATACAAATGTTGTTCAAATTCCAAACAGTATGTTAACAACTCCATGCATTGATCGAAGTCAAGGTAACACCATGCAAAATCAAAGTTACCTAAATCAAGGAAATGTGATTCCCAACCACAACAATGTTCAATTTCAACTTATAATGCCAAATCTAAAAATCATCCCAAATTAGAACATTTTCCAAAATCAAACACCAAAAGGATGCATTCCAAATATTCTTGAAAAAAAATCAAATCAACTATATCAAGGGTGTCAAGATCAAATTTTACGAAATCAAATTGCTTCACTTGCCAAAATAATTGACTCGTTGCACCAAGAGACATTTCCACCCCAAAATCAATAAAATCTTCCATTGGTTAAACCATGTCATCAAAGCATTGAGTTGTGCCCACAACCACATCAAGAACAATATCTCCAATGTCAAGAAATTGGATATCAAGATCAACAACATTAGTAACAAACCCAACCTCCACATTTCAAAGATTAATCACCGCATCTTAAGGATCAATGACCACATCTCCAAAATCAATCACCACAAGGTAAATTTAAAGTAGAAATCTCACAAGGTAACAAAAAAAATACACACCACTTGGGGGACCAATTGAATTGGCCATGCAACAGTTGGTACAAGAAAATATCATCAAAATCCCCTTTTATGAAAATTATCAAGAGCCTCAAGTTAAACCACCAGGGTATAACAAGAAACACCTTTGTGATTTTCAAAAAATAAAGGGACATACAACATCAAATTGTATTTGACTAAAAAATCTCATCCATGACCTTATTGATAAAAAAAAATAACTACTGAGGACAATGATGAAGATTCAACCAATAGTGATAGCATTGACAATCTCTCCACCACAATTGTTGAAAACAATGATCAAGATCTATCCATCAACGAGCACCTTGAAGATGTTTCTACTTCATCCAAAGATCAACTCAACATACATCAAGAATCATTTTTTGATCATGATAAATACCCCTCAATACCCCTCAACAATATCCAACGATGATCTATTCAAAGGAGTGTTAACATTATTTGACCCTATTATCAATGATCCTTCCACCAATAATCATGTTGAAAATGTCCCTACATCACCTAATAATTTATAGGACATATCTCAAGAATTTATTCCAAAGCATGATCAACATCTTTCACCAAAATCTAGCAATGATCCTTTCCAAGACATATTGACATCCTTAGACCTCATGGTTGCAGATATTGAAGGAATCTTCAATTCAACACTTGATCTACATTCACTCAAAGATCAAGAGGATATTGATCCACTTCCTATGCCTAATGAATATATCCAAGAACCCTTTATAATCAATCCATCCTTTGAAATTGACCCATGTCAAGAACTTGATCCAAATCAAGTCAAAAACAATTCCAAAATTAATCAAGATCAAGAATTTGTATCTCCAGAATACTATAATGATCTAATGGACACTCTCAAATCTATACAAGATGTTGTAAATGATGATCATATCCATGTAGCACATATTCCTCCATCTACCCATGAGATGCTTCCTTTGGATGGACATGTAGATGATCTTCATTCAAAATAAGAGTCACATGCTCTTGATATCATTACCAAGGAACAAGAGTCTCCTACTCTTAACATTTGTACACATTATAAAGATATAGAAAAATATAGAGACATATCAGAAATGTGTCATGAAGAAGGTTGATACAGAAGTTGTGAATCAAAAACATTCTATGAAGGCATATCAAAAATGAATCATGAGGAAGACTTTTACGTGGACAGTGAATCATCCAAACCTCTTGAAGAAGCATTAAAATATGATATTTCACAAGATCAAGCCAAAGATATGAATCAAGAAGTTATCTCACTTATGGAGGATCCTATCACTTATAAACTTGGATCAATTACCTTTTTTGGGGAAAACTATCTTATCAAAGAAGAAGCTATCACCTTTGAAGATCCACAATAGAGAAGAGAAGGAGTAGCACCTTGTTTCCAAGGTAAATCATATCCTATTGCAAATAAAATGTTTCAACAGATGAATTATCAGGGCAGAGGATTAGGCCTACATGAACAGGGTATCCTAGAACTAGTGTAGCTAATTGGAAATCCTAAGCATCAAGGTCTTGGTTATTTGACAATGAATGATCTAAATATATTAGTGATACCTCTATAATATTGGGGGCAACTTTATCTAGTGCAAGCATCAACATAGGGAGCATGAAGAGTCCTTATGAGGAAACCAATTCCAATACTACAACCAGCCACGTTATGAATCTTCATCCACCCATCACCCCATCCAAAAATTGGGACCAACATCAAAAGAAGGATGTGAATCAAAGCACAAAGAACATTATCAAATAAAAAGAAGATAAGGAGCATAATGGACAAATCAAATACACATGGATACCAAAGCATATAAAGAAATATTATCCCTATCAAACTCCATTAGTCAAAGAAACTATGGGGAAAAATAAAAAAGGGAAAATTATCCATCAAAGGTTTCCACACAAGAAAAAGTAGGCTTCCCAAGCAACGTACAAAGTATATCAAGCAATTGGTCCTAATTCCATGCACACTTCTGTCACCTATCATTGCTCATCTTCCCAAGTTTGGAGTGTCAAAGGTTCCAAACTATCAACCAATCCATCTCCTATCCCTAAACACACTCCATCCACGCCTCCACAGATGATATCTAGTTCTTACATTGACCATGTATTGGCATCCACCCTTCATCATAAGGATTTAGAAGGCATCCTATCACAATGTGTGCACAAAGACAAAGTTAACTCTGGTATCAACAAAGCAGATCGGGAATCTCAAAAGTTGTATTTAAGTGCACATATCTTGGAAAAACAACTTCTTTAGGGAGGATATCGATGGCACATTATGACATAGGCATCTACATCAACACCACCAGGTGATTTAGCATGAGCTTAAAAATATTTCATAGAAATACAAAAAATCAAAAATATGAAAATAAAAAAGTTGAAAATAGTAAAGAAAAAATCATCCTCTAGATTTAAACCACTATGGTGCACTTTAGGCGGTACCATGAAGAAAACCCTGTAAGCGGGTTGATTTATGTTTTATATATGTGTACAATAATTTTATAGTTAGATAATACTTAATTTTAAAATTTAAATAATTTCCCATGGAAGAATTCGATAGAACAAATTATATAAGTTTTATATAATTGTATATAAGATTCTTGATCTTAAGAATTCCATGAAACAAATATAAGTTATATATAATTGTAATTTAGGAAAAATGATTTTGAAAAAACTTCACTAGGTTTCAAATAAGGATTGAAAGCATATATATGGGTTTACATGCAACCAAAAAAAGTGAGAGATGATGCTATCAAAGATTCTTGAACTTAAGAATTTTCCATTGAACAAATATGTACATATAATTGTAATTTACACAAAATGATTTATAACTATGTACAAGTTACTATAAGTTCTCATTTGAACATGTATAGGGTTACAAGTGAATTTAAAAACCATGGATATAATCTAAGTCAAAGATTCTGGTTGAGCCTGCTCTTCTATAACATGTAGAATTTTTTGATGATCATCACTATCCAGTCTCCATTTTCTTCAACCACGTGCATGTGGAGCTGCATGAAGATATAGGGCAGTAGCAATTATTAAGTGACTATATTGATATACCTTGTTATCAGGTTGATAGTCAACAAAATGAATCCCATGCTGAACAACTTTTACTTGTTTTAGATATGTCCCTTGCACTACAAAAAAACCTACATGGTAAACATGAACCTAAGGTAATACATATGAACATGTGCAACATTTTCATGCTCAAGGTTTGTACAATATATATTTAATGTTTATAATGTAATGTGCACATGTGAATACAATGTATATAAAATTTTAAATTCAAAATCACCTATGGGAAATAACATTCCATCACTTGTTTTAGGTTGTGTTAGCTTATTCCTCTCTTCTATGCAATGCAGTAAATAACTGCTAACACCTTCGATGTTTCCAAGCTCTCCTATGATTGCAAAAACATCTCCTATACACCAAATTTACACAAAAAAAATTTAAAAAAATTAGAAATGTCTCTAAATATCATTAACTAGATATATATTATATTTAAATTATTGAAAACTTACACATGTACCTTTTCTAACCAATCTTGAAATATGGTCATAATCAATTGAAATCAAAGGAATGTCTTCAAATATTTCTTCCTCATTTTCATCATATGTTTCTGAAACAACTAGTGGCACCATATCCCATTTACCAACATATCCAAGTTCTTGATTGTTGCATGCATAATCAGAGTTTCCCTCAATGCACTCAATGCAAAAACAAGAGTAATTCCTTGTGTCTAATGTCCATCCATGGTGACTATCTGAGCTCCTAACACAATGTAAAGATCTCATTTTTTCTACCCTCTTGCATCCATGCATCGATCTTCTATCAACACGTAGATACATGTACAACAAAAAAATTATGTGAATAAATATGTATATATATATATAATTTAAATTTAAATAAATTCAATTTTTTTGATTTAATGTAACTTATATATACCTAATATATCCCAAAACACTCTATGTGGAATGTGTCAGTTTGTTCTTGAAGATGTGTCAACCACATTTGATGAAAAGTGTTTCTTGCACCATTCAACATCATGTGCATTGTCTAGATGATCTTCTGGATAACTCATTTGATGCTTTCTTAAACCTCATTTGATGCAAGCTCCTACTCCATCATGCTCACCCTTTCTGTGCCCACTCTCAAAAAAACTCCAAACATGTGGTATTTTGTAGATTTTATGATATCTACAAAGTGCATAGAATGGTCGTGAAGATTTGAATTGTGTTGCACATCGATCTGACCATACAAAATGATTTTCAAATTTTACACCCCTGCTTCTCAAATTCTCAAAAAATATTGTAAAGCAATGTTGGACAAAAAGTGTGTCATGCTCTTTATCATCACTAATATAAAAGTGTGATTCTTTCTTAATGGCTCATTCTTCATCTGTACTCTCAACACCATCTAATTCTAATTGTGCATGTCGATAACACACATGAACCATAATAGTGCTATGCTTTGAAAAGTAATACTCTGATTGAATCTACTTTTAATGTACAAAGGAGTAATTTCCTACAAAGTCAACTACTGATAGAACTATTCCATGTGGGAAAGTATCTCTCAATGTTTGGAATTGTTGTGCTTGCCACTTAGCAAAAAAGGAATGTTGTATGTATAGTCGTATCAATTTTTGAAAATCTTCCATAAATTTTCCGATGGAAATCTCCTCTTCTATAGAGTTCAACCTTGTGGATTCTTTCCCAAAATTTGTTTGCAACTTTACATACTTGTACCTGTGTGAGTAAAATATGTGAATAATTAATAAACCACACAATCAATGAAACATTACATTAAAGAGAATCCAAATAACAATCTAATCAAATTGAAACAAATAAACTCTCTAAAAATAGTACTTACCTCTTACAATTTGTTGTCTTTGTTGGGTCAGTATCCTCAATTCATTAAGGAAATTTAACCAAATTTCCACATGTCTCACAAATTCCTTTTATGCGGTTTATTTGAGGTCCATTTTCATGATCACATAATATAGACTTTATGAACAAACTTGTTTGTTTAGGAGGTGCATTTTGAAACCCACATCTTTCTTCTCTCATCTTTCGAAACATCTGATAGTAGAGATCAAATGCAATATGATAATGACAACAAGTATCAAAAAACTTGTTTATTTTCACATAATATTGTTAGAAACCAAGATATGAAATGCAAACTAGAAACTCACCTTCCACATAAGAGAAAAACAAAAAAGTAGAGATTCCATAAAGATGTGCAAATTGATATATTCGAAGTACAAAATAATTACAAGAGATAAATTTCTTTATAAAAGAAAAGATGCATAAACCTAATCTTATATTGAGCAACAAGATAGCTCAATAAGATAAAGATGAAAACCTATAACTTAGGAATTAAATATGCCTAAGTAAACTTATGCAAAGTGTAATTAAATATTAATTACACCAACACCCCCCATAAGTGCAACTTAGGGAGAAGCAAATTATTATGCAAAGATGAGTCTTGGCAACAAGGCCTAATCAAGTACTCATTTACAAATGAAAAGAGAGAGAAAACCCAGTGGGAAAAACTCCCCTCAGTGAGATGAATTGCTGTGAAGAATCACTGGAAGAACTCTAAAGAAGCAACACTAGAACCCCAAATCTGACAAGCAAGGAAAGATACTTCTATTTGCAAAATACCATATCAGAATCACAAATGCAATAGCAGACCTGATGCCAAGGAACACTAGAAACTCACATACTAGATCAACCTTGGGATTTATAAGAATAGTAGATGAAAGGATGAATGAAGCCTATAATGATGAAAAAATCTAGAAGTTGTGTCTCTCGAAGCCAATGCCAAACTGAAACTAAAATTGTCCATAAGATGAGTACCATCAAGATTCTGGAACATTAACCATAAAAACATGGCCTTCAAACTAACAAAAGATCTGAACCAATGCAGATCAAGAACCATAAACTCCCAATGTGAAGTGTGAACCAAAGAAAACCAACAATTTTTCTAGCTAAGCAAGAAAGAAGCTAAAAGGAAACAACATGAAACCAAACAAACTCATGCGAGTTGTCACCAATATGAAGAATGGATGCAGGAAACCCCCCTTAATGGAACTTTATATCAGTTCGTTATTACAATACCCAATGATTTTAGAAGGAGAGAATGCAAAACTATAGAAACATAAGTGAAAATGCAAACCTAGTGTACTAAAAAAAATGAATGAATGCTTAAAATAAGGTACACATCTTCTATAAATGACCTTAGATCTACATAGAGGCCGAAACCAACTTTCCAATGCTGCAAAAATTGTGAAAAACAGATAAGTGAGTCAAAAGATACGTCTCCCGGAGTGAAAATGGCAACAAAACAAAAAAAAATCAAATCACCACCACCACGAAGATCGTTGAACCAGCTTTCTGGTGATATCTTGTTTGCAAAAAAATACCTCTGTTTTTCCAAGTTATGAAAAAATGAAAAAAATGCCTGTTTTGGGACCCTGATCACTAAATAGGATAAAAAATCTAGCACCTTTCTTTTTGGCCTAGGTCTTTCATATGACCACCCACTGGGAGTTAAAAAAATCCGCTAATTTGATTTTGGGCACTGGGGGCGAAGCCTGCAGTCACAAATGTGACTTTCAGAGGAGCTGGATGTCGTCAGCGGGGCTGAACAGGCTCCTGGTCCTTAATGGTACCACGGTGGGTGCTAAACCTGGTGCGGGGCTTGGATTCAGGGGCTCAGTCACCCATAGGACCAACTGTTGGCAAAGTGGAGCCCTTGGGGGTTGACAGGCGAAGTGTGAAGGGAGCCACCAAGTGGGAGTGATAGTTGGGTGGTGGGTTGGAGGCCGCTGGGTGGTGATGTGGCGGTGGTGCAGTTATAAACTGGCCGCACAAAAATCTTTTAGAAAACCTTTGATTTTTGGTTTTTTTTTTGAAATTTTAGCCTCCAAAATTGTGCCCTGGGGCTGTATGACCTCGAGGCTAAATTGTTTTTGCCTTTTTTTCAACTTTCACTTAAATTGACAAAATGAAAGTCATTTATGGGGTTTTTGGATGCTCTGATCACAATGGAGACGTCCGTTTGGACCAAAAATGCATAGAAAATTTAGTTACCCCTAGATCCACAGAAGAAAATCCTGGCTTGAAACCATTGCATAGAAAAAGATGTTGTGAGAGAATATCTTCAAAACATGAACAAGTATCCACAGGTCTAGAGCTATGATACCATGTTAGAAACCAAGATCTGAAATTCAAACTAGAAAATCACCTTCCATAGAAGAGAAAAACAAAAAAGCAGAGATTGCATAAAGATGTGAAAATTGATATATTTGAACTACAAAATAATTACAAGAGATAATTTTCTTTATAAAAGCAAAGACACATAAACCTAATCTTATCTTGAGCAACAAGATAACTCAATAAGATAAATATGAAAACCTATAACTTAGGAATTAAATATGCCTAAGTAAACTTATGCAAAGTGTAATTAAATATTAATTACACCAACAAATATGGCTTTAACCTTTGAAACATTGTTTTCCCAATCTTTATATGAGGATATGCATTACAAAATTTCATATACATCTCAAATTGTGTTATATCTAGCCAATGTTTGATATGATTAGGTCCAATCCTATGTCTCATAACATCTCTAGTATTTGATGATGGATGAGTTTGATCGTGCCAAAAACTTGAGACCAAGTTCCTAACAACATCTTTAATCTTGTCAGAATGGGGAGCTCTACACATAATTGCCCAATTTCCTTCTAAACTTTCATCCAAAATCTTTTTTTTTTCTCATATTTTATTAATGCGGTTCTACTATAACCAATTTCAGTTGAAAGTGTAGACATTCTTCTTTTTCTTGCTATATCTTGATGTACAATAGATGTCAACATCACCCTTCTTGTAGTGGCCTTATCCACTGATCGAGATCCTTTCCCAATGGAATCTAAACCCTTTTTAACATTTTGAACAATATCCTTTTGTAATCCCATGTGTTTCTTCTTATTTGATGCCAAATGTACACCCAACAATTGTAATGACTCTTTGAGCTCATCATGAGTAAGTATACGTGGTAACAATTGGGTTATTTGAAGTGCATCAAGATGATTGAAATGATGATTGATTATTCTATTTACAGGTTTAGTCATTGACCTCTTTCTCTTATTATAAGGTTGTTTGGCATAACATTTCAGTTTCTCCATAGCCATTTCAAGTAAATGATCTAAATCTCTATGAGAAATTTGTTTCCTCACCTTTCTAGCTAGTTTTATATGCTCATCCATACTAGTAGGAGGAAGTGATCTTGACCCCTCTCTAATATGAATTGTTTGAACTTGTGCCTCCTCCCTATCTTCAAGGACCAACCATGTGTTCTTGAGCAGATTCATTTGATCCAATGTCTAGATTTTCCTCAAATTGAGCATGAGAACTTCCTGCTTTTTGAGCCCTTCCTACATGTCACAAAATATTTTCCAAACAAAAATGAGAGATGATGTTATATAAATGAAGTTTATGTATGCAAGCAAACAAAGTGATAAGACATGATGCTATAAGTGAGAAGTTTCTGCTAGTTTTATATGCTCATCCATACCAGTAGAAGGAAGTGATATTGACCCATCTCCAACAAGCATTGTTTAAACTTGGGTCTCCTCCCTAACTTCAAGGTCCATGTGTTTTTCAGCAGATTCGTTTGATCCAATATCTAGATTTGGCTCGACTCCAGTTTGAGAAATTCCTACTTATTGTTTGAATTTACATGCAAGCAAAGAAAGTGAGAGACTATTAGTTATCTAAGTGGAGTTGAAACAAATAAAATCAAAGATTCTTGAACTTAATAATTCTATGGAACTAAAGCAATTGGAAATACATGATAAAGAATTTAGGGAATGTCTATGCAAGATGACTATTGGAAATATATTTATAAGCAAAAAAAATTGAGGTGTTAATAAAAGTCCTAAACACACACTTGAGAGAGAGAGAGAGAAGAAACAAGCATGTACCTTGTTTCTTTCTATGATAATTTTCCAAGTTTTGTTCACGCCTCTTTTGTTCTTCTTCTTTTGACAATTTTCATTGAGGCACATTTTTTCTTTTTCTTTGTTGTCCCATTTTCTTCTTCAACTTAAAGATGACTCAAAACAAGTCCTCTTCCAACTTAGTTAAATTTTGCTCCAATTTTTTTCTTGATTGATAAAAATGAAAAGTTATCTCTCCAATATTTTCCTCCTTGATAAATGTGAAAAAACCTCTTCTCCAAAATCTGCGCTCCAGGTGATATAAATGAGAATTAATCTTGCAATTTTATATCCAAAATAATGAAAAATAAGCTTATATTTATATGCATATGGGATGGGAAAAAAATTATTCTAGTATACATGGAGTAACTAGATCTCCTACTTTAAATGAATCAAGTAGTAAACAAACAAGTTATTTCATTGTGGAGTTTGTTGTTATTTAATGCATAGGTATGCACAACATATCTAGTAATTTTAGAATTTTTTTAAAGTGTAAAAAAATGTATAATAGAGGTATAATTTGAATTGAATTTCAAGTTACTTGTCAAAAATGTATAATAGAGGTATAATTTGAATTGAATTTCAAGTTACTTGTCAGAAATGTATAATAGAGGTATAATTTGAATTGAATTTTCTTAATTATATTTGAATTGAATTTCGAGTTACTTGTCCAAAATATTATATTTTGTTCTCAACTCAATGGTTCATGTTGCTTAAGTCATTTTAAAAAAAATATTTATTGTGATCAACATGAATGAACTTAATTATAAAGTGGCATTGATTTCCTAAAATTCTACCAGAGATCAAATGAATATTGAATATAAGGAAATGTAAGTTGTAAGAGATCATCAAATAAACAAACATGTATACATATATTGAATATTTAAAGCAAATGCATACATATATCATGTGTAAACATGTAATCATAAGCAAACACATGTACATACATGTAAAGAGATTCAATGTATAAACATAACACATGTTATAAGCAAAGAGGGAAATGTATGTATATATAATATAAGAAAATGTATGTACATATCATATAGGAAAATTAATGTAAATTAGAGATCATCAAATTTCAAATACTAAAGATCAACAAATAAGAAAATGCATGTACATATCATATAAGAAAATGTAAGTTAGAGATCATCAAATCTCGAATACTAAAGATCACCATATAAGAAAATACATGTAGTAAAGATCAAAAATCTAGTGTGCAAGGCCTAATACGAATGTCGACTCCTAGTCAAATGACCATCTAAATGAGAACGGTCCTGTTCTAATAGATGTGTTGAGCCCTGAAAAAAAAATTGTGTATAGAATGTGTTAAATACATATAATTTATATTAAATAAATTTTATGAAAGTTATTTCTAAATGAACTTGTATTTTTAAATATCTATCTAGATCTATGCATACATAAATATTGCATTTAGATATACACATGCATATATAAACATTTAAAAATCACATGCCCACTGGCAGCAGATTCATCCATAGAGTCACGTCGATCATGTACATGCTCTGGACCAAGGCTAGGAGTGACATGAGGTATGTCCACTTGTAACAATATACATACATATATATCAACTTATATGAATATCTAGTTAAGAAAATAATAATAATAATTAAAAAAGAATTAAAACATGCACATGCACACATACATGCACATCATCTGATATCAGATGACCTAAGTCCTCTGACACGGTCACCTCCACCATATCCACCAAACAGTCAAGCGACGAATCAACATCTGCATCCATCTGATCTATCCCATGTCATGCTAGAAATGATGAATGTAGAGGACTATGAAGGTGAGATGGCATTGGCGATGATGAACTAGAACCAATCAAAATATCAGTAAAACCCATAGTCTGTGTAGCTATTGAATGAGTTGTAGGTGGATCTTGATGCACACTAGTGCTTAGCTAAGAGTGATGGGATCCTAGAGCTTAATAGAATCTGTGTGCCAAATGATCTTTGACATGCTCCATACTGATCCCATTTTCTAATGCAATGTGGGAATATGCCTCGAATAGGTCCTCAACCAAACAACGCAGAGTCATGTGTGCCATATCTCCTATAAGTGCATCAAGCTATGTAGCAGTAGGGATGTTAGCCACTATAAAAGGATCCATGGTGGTCCACTGTGCTAAAAATGGTGTGGATCGAGAACATCTAGACATCAAATATTGACCTACATGATCATCAGATATCTTAGTGGTGGCAACCACAACGTCAGCTATAGTCTCAATTGCTTCCTTTTGGGAAGCAACAATAACCTCATCTACTTTGGGGGCTAGAGTTGGGGTGAGAGTAGGAGACCTCTCGCCAACCAATGCCCTAAACACTGGGGATGGTCTATCTGTTCGACGATAGGTGGGCCTATCGGCAATCATGCCATGCCCCTAACTAGCATATGGTGGAATGTCCAAGTAGTTAACTTTGAGGCCCAAATGGACCTCAACATATAACTGTTGAACAAAATATAATGGAATATGGTCATTGTTTAGGTATTGACCATGTGTTGTGAGAAATTATGGGTAGATCAATTCAGCCATAGCACAATCAACACATATAGTGACCTAGTATCCCCTAACCTTATGTACATTTTGATAAAAGGGAAAACACGTGTTTTTTATCATTTCTTTAGTCACATTATCTTGTATTTGTTTAAGGGGAACATCACCATGTACTTCTTCCTGCATGTAGGAAAGAAAAGTAGCTACTCTATCTAGGGAAAATGCACTAGTCCTCTCAAGTTCATCTCTTAGTTTTTCTAAACTATGTAATATTGACATGCATGGTTCAAAAGATATTCCTGGGTTTGCACCCTATGCTAATGAGTCTCTCATTTTTTTAATCGCATTAGTGGTATTTTCAAAAAAAAGAATCTATAGGTGGAACATGATCTGTATTTTCCATGTTATATAAATGTATGTACACCTAAAAGAGCAACGAGACCTTGGTAAATAATTATATATCTAGATAAAGGGAATACAAATGTAAAACAATTGTAATAATTCATCTACTCATCAATAATATTTTCATACCATTAACAAAAAAACATTCAACATCTATCATAGTTTTTAATAATTTCAAAACATTCAAATTACTAGATTGCACACAAAACATAATCTAAAACAATTCTAAAATTTAAATTTAAAACATAATCTAAAATAGTTCTAAAATTTAAATTACTAGATTGCACACAAAGCATCATTACTTAACATTGGTGGTCATGTAAAATCAATCCAGTCATTATTGAAGGCACAAATAAGAGAAGAAAATGAGACAGATGAAGATGTCCATTATAAGGTTCAATGTAATGATGGAAAATAAAGATGAAAAGTATTGAGGACCTATATTTTATTTTAATGGCATAATAAGATAGTTCCCTCTACTAGCAAATGAAAAATCGTATGTGCTTTGAATTGTGTAATTATTGAAATTGACACCCTATGATTTGATAGAAATTAGGATATATTGATTGATCTAAATGCAACTATATCAACTAATTGTAAATCTATTATAAGTGACATAAAGCCTCAATGTCTCATTTGTATTAAAATATGGGGATGATGTGGCTATTTTAAGGCCCAAATTTTCATGTGTTAATAGCATAAACATATAACATTAATTTTTTTGGGAGTTTGTACCAAATACCTTTTTCCAAACACAACTTTTGTTTAAAATACCTCAAGACCTATGAATGAAATTAAAAATTTCCTAACTTAAAGACCATCAAGGAAGGTCTTAATGCCATATATGTGGCTTCCTTTGCCTATTATATAAAATTCAACTAAAATAGCTTTTAAGAAATAGTTCCACAAAATTAGAGGGGTCCAACCATGTTTTCAATTAATTTAAAACTATTATTTTAATATTTTTTAATTTTTAAATAAATATATAAATTTCTTACATTATTTTGAATTAAAATGATAATAGTGGACATAAATTACACAAAATTGAATGTTATTAAAATTTTGGTTAAAAAGTAAGAAGGTTAACCTTTAAATCCATTGAGGAAGGTATTGAGCTACTACAAGTGGTTTATCCATGAAGGGCTTGAAGTCTCATAAAGAAAGTAAATACAAGAGGAAGGAAAATATAGATGATTTCCTCACAAGTATATAAATGTTTCTACTTGATTATTTATTTCATCCTAGAAAGAAACTATAAATGTTTTTTATCCTATAACTTTTATTGTATTAATAATCTTAGATGCATGTGACTTGTTAGCTTCCCTTTTCATTTACTCATGTAATTTAAGAAATCTATTATTAGAGTTGCACATGAGAAAAAAATGAGCTCCCCTCCACTAAGGGCTTATTTTTTTCTTATACCAATTTGAGAATTTTATTATTTCAATTCTTAATCCTAATCAAAATGTGGTGAAGGGGAAACAATACCCATCCAATAAGTGTTCCCCAATCCCTTGAAAAGGAAAACTTGTGTATTATCCAACTTGGCTATCATTGTTAGGATTCTAGCTTCTAGTTCTACTATTTTTAGAATACTACTAGAGCCTAGATTGATGGCTCACTTCTCTCTCCTATGGATGAGGATCCCTCTAAGATTGGTTGTTCCACCTCTTCTAATGAGATTAGTAACAAGGTTTATGAGTGTGTTAAATAGGGGAAGAGGTTGGGTATATAATGTACTTTAGACATGGTTGTTGAATGTAAAATTATTTAGACCATGAGAGGGTTGAACAATTTAAAAAGAATTGGAAGACAACTATAATCTATAACATAGCATCCTTAAATGGTTCAAATTTTAAATGAAACAATGAAAGAAAGAATAAGAAAAAAAAGATTATTGTAAAATTATTTGAAAATAATTGGGTCCATAAAAATATCTAATTTAATAGTTGTTAACATAAATGAACTTCAAAATAGGATTATGTAAGTGAAAAAAAAGTTCTATTGCCTTCATTGAACCTAAATTTATCTAGTTAAGACATGTCTAAAATTA
>VDFB02274100.1:0-58844 GCA_007258455.2 Sequoia sempervirens
CTACAGTTTTGGGAAATTGATTGTTTGAAGGAGATTGGAAATGGGTTGGGAAAATACCACAGCATTTCAAAGGAAACAATCAATTATGAGAACTCAACTTTTGCTCGTTTGTGTGTCGAAATGGAGGTTTCAAAAGGTCTTCTAGCAGAGATTTTTCTCAAAGTTGGCAATAGGCGTTGGTGCCAACCAATAGATTATGAAAAAATTGCTTTCAGATGCAGAAAATGTTTCACAACAGATCATGTTACTGCACAATGTGGTAAGGGTCGGGCTAAGCCTACCCCCATCAGCAATCTGGCCCCTAGTGAGAAGGGGTGGAATCAAAGCCTGCGTTATCTCTCCCTTGAACAAGAAGTTTTGCATCTTCTCCAAAGGCATCAAGAAAGGTTCAAATGTCACCTCAATCCACTCCAAATATTGTACAAAACCGATACGCTCCTGAGGAAATGGCAACAAAACAAAAAAAAATCAAATCACCACCACCACGAAGATCGTTGAACCAGCTTTCTGGTGATATCTTGTTTGCAAAAAAATACCTCTGTTTTTCCAAGTTATGAAAAAATGAAAAAAATGCCTGTTTTGGGACCCTGATCACTAAATAGGATAAAAAATCTAGCACCTTTCTTTTTGGCCTAGGTCTTTCATATGACCACCCACTGGGAGTTAAAAAAATCCGCTAATTTGATTTTGGGCACTGGGGGCGAAGCCTGCAGTCACAAATGTGACTTTCAGAGGAGCTGGATGTCGTCAGCGGGGCTGAACAGGCTCCTGGTCCTTAATGGTACCACGGTGGGTGCTAAACCTGGTGCGGGGCTTGGATTCAGGGGCTCAGTCACCCATAGGACCAACTGTTGGCAAAGTGGAGCCCTTGGGGGTTGACAGGCGAAGTGTGAAGGGAGCCACCAAGTGGGAGTGATAGTTGGGTGGTGGGTTGGAGGCCGCTGGGTGGTGATGTGGCGGTGGTGCAGTTATAAACTGGCCGCACAAAAATCTTTTAGAAAACCTTTGATTTTTGGTTTTTTTTTTGAAATTTTAGCCTCCAAAATTGTGCCCTGGGGCTGTATGACCTCGAGGCTAAATTGTTTTTGCCTTTTTTTCAACTTTCACTTAAATTGACAAAATGAAAGTCATTTATGGGGTTTTTGGATGCTCTGATCACAATGGAGACGTCCGTTTGGACCAAAAATGCATAGAAAATTTAGTTACCCCTAGATCCACAGAAGAAAATCCTGGCTTGAAACCATTGCATAGAAAAAGATGTTGTGAGAGAATATCTTCAAAACATGAACAAGTATCCACAGGTCTAGAGATCTGAAATGCAAACCAGAAAAATCAACTTCCACAGAAGAGAAAAAAAAAAGATCAGAGATTGCATAAAGATGTGCAAATTGATATATTCAAAGTACAAAATAATTACAAGAGATAATTTGCTTTATAAAATCAAAGATGTATAAACCTAATCTTATCTTGAGCAACAAGATAGCTCAATAAGATAAATATGAAAACCTATAACTTAGGAATTAAATATGCCTAAGTAAAGCTTATGCAAAGTGTAATTAAATATTAATTACACCAACAAATATGGCTTTAACCTTTGAAACATTGTTTTCCCAATCTTTATATGAGGATATGCATTACAAAATTTCATATACATCTCAAATTGTGTTATATCTAGCCAATGTTTGATATGATTTTCATAAATACCAGGTCCAATCCTATGTCTCATAACATCTCTAGTATTTGATGATGGACGAGTTTGATCATGCCAAAAACTTGAGACCAAGTTCCTAACAACATCTTTAATCATGTCAGAATGGGGAGCTCTACACATAATTGCCCAATTTCCTTCTAAACTTTCATCCAAAGACTTTCTCTTTTTCTCATATTTTATTAATGTGGTTCTACTATAACCAATTTCAGTTGAAAGTGTAGACATTTTTCTTTTTCTTTCTATATCTTGATGTACAATAGATGTCAATATCACCCTTCTTGTAGTGGCCTTATCCACTAATCGAGATCCTTTCCCAATGGAATCTAAACCCTTTTTAACATTTTGAACAATATCCTTTTGTAATCCCATGTGTTTCTTCTTATTTGATGCCAAATGTACACCCAACAATTGTAATGACTCTTTGAGCTCATCATGAGTAAGTATACGTGATAACAATTGGGTTTTTTGAAGTGCATCAAGATGATTGAAATGATGATTGATTATTCTATTCTGGTTTAGTCATTGACCTCTTTCTCTTATTATAAGGTTGTTTGGCATAACATTTCAGTTTCTCCATAGCCATTTCAAGTAAATGATCTAAATCTCTATGAGAAATTTGTTTCCTCACCTTTCTAGCTAGTTTTATATGCTCATCCATACTAGTAGGAGGAAGTGATCTTGACCCCTCTCTAATATGAATTGTTTGAACTTGTGCCTCCTCCCTATCTTCAAGGACCAACCATGTGTTCTTGAGCAGATTCATTTGATCCAATGTCTAGATTTTCCTCAAATTGAGCATGAGAACTTCCTGCTTTTTGAGCCCTTCCTACATGTCACAAAATATTTTCCAAACAAAAATGAGAGATGATGTTATATAAATGAAGTTTATGTATGCAAGCAAACAAAGTGATAAGACATGATGCTATAAGTGAGAAGTTTCTGCTAGTTTTATATGCTCATCCATACCAGTAGAAGGAAGTGATATTGACCCATCTCCAACAAGCATTGTTTAAACTTGGGTCTCCTCCCTAACTTCAAGGTCCATGTGTTTTTCAGCAGATTCGTTTGATCCAATATCTAGATTTGGCTCGACTCCAGTTTGAGAAATTCCTACTTATTGTTTGAATTTACATGCAAGCAAAGAAAGTGAGAGACTATTAGTTATCTAAGTGGAGTTGAAACAAATAAAATCAAAGATTCTTGAACTTAATAATTCTATGGAACTAAAGCAATTGGAAATACATGATAAAGAATTTAGGGAATGTCTATGCAAGATGACTATTGGAAATATATTTATAAGCAAAAAAAATTGAGGTGTTAATAAAAGTCCTAAACACACACTTGAGAGAGAGAGAGAGAAGAAACAAGCATGTACCTTGTTTCTTTCTATGATAATTTTCCAAGTTTTGTTCACGCCTCTTTTGTTCTTCTTCTTTTGACAATTTTCATTGAGGCACATTTTTTCTTTTTCTTTGTTGTCCCATTTTCTTCTTCAACTTAAAGATGACTCAAAACAAGTCCTCTTCCAACTTAGTTAAATTTTGCTCCAATTTTTTTCTTGATTGATAAAAATGAAAAGTTATCTCTCCAATATTTTCCTCCTTGATAAATGTGAAAAAACCTCTTCTCCAAAATCTGCGCTCCAGGTGATATAAATGAGAATTAATCTTGCAATTTTATATCCAAAATAATGAAAAATAAGCTTATATTTATATGCATATGGGATGGGAAAAAAATTATTCTAGTATACATGGAGTAACTAGATCTCCTACTTTAAATGAATCAAGTAGTAAACAAACAAGTTATTTCATTGTGGAGTTTGTTGTTATTTAATGCATAGGTATGCACAACATATCTAGTAATTTTAGAATTTTTTTAAAGTGTAAAAAAATGTATAATAGAGGTATAATTTGAATTGAATTTCAAGTTACTTGTCAAAAATGTATAATAGAGGTATAATTTGAATTGAATTTCAAGTTACTTGTCAGAAATGTATAATAGAGGTATAATTTGAATTGAATTTTCTTAATTATATTTGAATTGAATTTCGAGTTACTTGTCCAAAATATTATATTTTGTTCTCAACTCAATGGTTCATGTTGCTTAAGTCATTTTAAAAAAAATATTTATTGTGATCAACATGAATGAACTTAATTATAAAGTGGCATTGATTTCCTAAAATTCTACCAGAGATCAAATGAATATTGAATATAAGGAAATGTAAGTTGTAAGAGATCATCAAATAAACAAACATGTATACATATATTGAATATTTAAAGCAAATGCATACATATATCATGTGTAAACATGTAATCATAAGCAAACACATGTACATACATGTAAAGAGATTCAATGTATAAACATAACACATGTTATAAGCAAAGAGGGAAATGTATGTATATATAATATAAGAAAATGTATGTACATATCATATAGGAAAATTAATGTAAATTAGAGATCATCAAATTTCAAATACTAAAGATCAACAAATAAGAAAATGCATGTACATATCATATAAGAAAATGTAAGTTAGAGATCATCAAATCTCGAATACTAAAGATCACCATATAAGAAAATACATGTAGTAAAGATCAAAAATCTAGTGTGCAAGGCCTAATACGAATGTCGACTCCTAGTCAAATGACCATCTAAATGAGAACGGTCCTGTTCTAATAGATGTGTTGAGCCCTGAAAAAAAAATTGTGTATAGAATGTGTTAAATACATATAATTTATATTAAATAAATTTTATGAAAGTTATTTCTAAATGAACTTGTATTTTTAAATATCTATCTAGATCTATGCATACATAAATATTGCATTTAGATATACACATGCATATATAAACATTTAAAAATCACATGCCCACTGGCAGCAGATTCATCCATAGAGTCACGTCGATCATGTACATGCTCTGGACCAAGGCTAGGAGTGACATGAGGTATGTCCACTTGTAACAATATACATACATATATATCAACTTATATGAATATCTAGTTAAGAAAATAATAATAATAATTAAAAAAGAATTAAAACATGCACATGCACACATACATGCACATCATCTGATATCAGATGACCTAAGTCCTCTGACACGGTCACCTCCACCATATCCACCAAACAGTCAAGCGACGAATCAACATCTGCATCCATCTGATCTATCCCATGTCATGCTAGAAATGATGAATGTAGAGGACTATGAAGGTGAGATGGCATTGGCGATGATGAACTAGAACCAATCAAAATATCAGTAAAACCCATAGTCTGTGTAGCTATTGAATGAGTTGTAGGTGGATCTTGATGCACACTAGTGCTTAGCTAAGAGTGATGGGATCCTAGAGCTTAATAGAATCTGTGTGCCAAATGATCTTTGACATGCTCCATACTGATCCCATTTTCTAATGCAATGTGGGAATATGCCTCGAATAGGTCCTCAACCAAACAACGCAGAGTCATGTGTGCCATATCTCCTATAAGTGCATCAAGCTATGTAGCAGTAGGGATGTTAGCCACTATAAAAGGATCCATGGTGGTCCACTGTGCTAAAAATGGTGTGGATCGAGAACATCTAGACATCAAATATTGACCTACATGATCATCAGATATCTTAGTGGTGGCAACCACAACGTCAGCTATAGTCTCAATTGCTTCCTTTTGGGAAGCAACAATAACCTCATCTACTTTGGGGGCTAGAGTTGGGGTGAGAGTAGGAGACCTCTCGCCAACCAATGCCCTAAACACTGGGGATGGTCTATCTGTTCGACGATAGGTGGGCCTATCGGCAATCATGCCATGCCCCTAACTAGCATATGGTGGAATGTCCAAGTAGTTAACTTTGAGGCCCAAATGGACCTCAACATATAACTGTTGAACAAAATATAATGGAATATGGTCATTGTTTAGGTATTGACCATGTGTTGTGAGAAATTATGGGTAGATCAATTCAGCCATAGCACAATCAACACATATAGTGACCTAGTATCCCCTAACCTTATGTACATTTTGATAAAAGGGAAAACACGTGTTTTTTATCATTTCTTTAGTCACATTATCTTGTATTTGTTTAAGGGGAACATCACCATGTACTTCTTCCTGCATGTAGGAAAGAAAAGTAGCTACTCTATCTAGGGAAAATGCACTAGTCCTCTCAAGTTCATCTCTTAGTTTTTCTAAACTATGTAATATTGACATGCATGGTTCAAAAGATATTCCTGGGTTTGCACCCTATGCTAATGAGTCTCTCATTTTTTTAATCGCATTAGTGGTATTTTCAAAAAAAAGAATCTATAGGTGGAACATGATCTGTATTTTCCATGTTATATAAATGTATGTACACCTAAAAGAGCAACGAGACCTTGGTAAATAATTATATATCTAGATAAAGGGAATACAAATGTAAAACAATTGTAATAATTCATCTACTCATCAATAATATTTTCATACCATTAACAAAAAAACATTCAACATCTATCATAGTTTTTAATAATTTCAAAACATTCAAATTACTAGATTGCACACAAAACATAATCTAAAACAATTCTAAAATTTAAATTTAAAACATAATCTAAAATAGTTCTAAAATTTAAATTACTAGATTGCACACAAAGCATCATTACTTAACATTGGTGGTCATGTAAAATCAATCCAATCATTATTGAAGGCACAAATTAGAGAAGAAAATGAGACAGATGAAGATGTCCCTTATAAGGTTCAATGTAATGATGGAAAATAAAGATGAAAAGTATTGAGGACCTATATTTTATTTTAATGGCATAATAAGATAGTTCCCTCTACTAGCAAATGAAAAATCGTATGTGCTTTGAATTGTGTAATTATTGAAATTGACACCCTATGATTTGATAGAAATTAGGATATATCGATTGATCTAAATGCAACTATATCAACTAATTGTAAATCTATTATAAGTGACATAAAGCCTCAATGTCTCATTTGTATTAAAATATGGGGATGATGTGGCTATTTTAAGGCCCAAAATTTCATGTGTTAATAGCATAAACATATAACATTAATTTTTTTGGGAGTTTGTACCAAATACCTTTTTCCAAACACAACTTTTGTTTAAAATACCTCAAGACCTATGAATGAAATTAAAAATTTCCTAACTTAAAGACCATCAAGGAAGGTCTTAATGCCATATGTGGCTTCCTTTGCCTATTATATAAAATTCAACTAAAATAGCTTTTAAGAAATAGTTCCACAAAATTAGAGGGGTCCAACCATGTTTTCAATTAATTTAAAACTATTATTTTAAGATTTTTTAATTTTTAAATAAATATATAAATTTCTTACATTATTTTGAATTAAAATGATAATAGTGGACATAAATTACACAAAATTGAATGTTATTAAAATTTTGGTTAAAAAGTAAGAAGGTTAACCTTTAAATCCATTGAGGAAGGTATTGAGCTACTACAAGTGGTTTATCCATGAAGGGCTTGAAGTCTCATAAAGAAAGTAAATACAAGAGGAAGGAAAATATAGATGATTTCCTCACAAGTATATAAATGTTTCTACTTGATTATTTATTTCATCCTAGAAAGAAACTATAAATGTTTTTTATCCTATAACTTTTATTGTATTAATAATCTTAGATGCATGTGACTTGTTAGCTTCCCTTTTCATTTACTCATGTAATTTAAGAAATCTATTATTAGAGTTGCACATGAGAAAAAAATGAGCTCCCCTCCACTAAGGGCTTATTTTTTTCTTATACCAATTTGAGAATTTTATTATTTCAATTCTTAATCCTAATCAAAATGTGGTGAAGGGGAAATAATACCCATCCAATAAGTGTTCCCCAATCCCTTGAAAAGGAAAACTTGTGTATTATCCAACTTGGCTATCATTGTTAGGATTCTAGCTTCTAGTTCTACTATTTTTAGAATACTACTAGAGCCTAGATTGATGGCTCACTTCTCTCTCCTATGGATGAGGATCCCTCTAAGATTGGTTGTTCCACCTCTTCTAATGAGATTAGTAACAAGGTTTATGAGTGTGTTAAATAGGGGAAGAGGTTGGGTATATAATGTACTTTAGACATGGTTGTTGAATGTAAAATTATTTAGACCATGAGAGGGTTGAACAATTTAAAAAGAATTGGAAGACAACTATAATCTATAACATAGCATCCTTAAATGGTTCAAATTTTAAATGAAACAATGAAAGAAAGAATAAGAAAACAAAGATTATTGTAAAATTATTTGAAAATAATTGGGTCCATAAAAATATCTAATTTAATAGTTGTTAACATAAATGAACTTCAAAATAGGATTATGTAAGTGAAAAAAAAGTTCTATTGCCTTCATTGAACCTAAATTTATCTAGTTAAGATATGTCTAAAATTAAGAATTCACACTAGAATATCAATATTCCATAAGAATCTCATAAAGAGGATGAATTTAATGGAAGATAATATAAAATCCTCCATGTATGAGGATGAATTTTATCATTACATTATGAGTGAATATCTCAATTATATAGCCAAGAACATCAAAAAATTATAGATTGGAAAGCAAAATAATCACACATTTATCATATTTTTATATGTATAAAGTTTAGATACCATCAAACTATTTAAACTTATAGATTGCATAAAGCTATAAATTGAATTGTTAAAACTAATTTATTAAGAATCAAATCTAATAAAGTTTGACTTCATATTGCATACTTGTTATAAATATCTCACTAATCCAACCATACATTTTATATATGTTAAAAAATATATAATAACAATTTATACAACTTCTAATTATGATAATAAATCTAGAATCAAACATGACCCAAATATAGGATAAAGACAAGAATCTTAATCTATACCATTATTTTGTGTTTGGTTTAATTGAAATTGTAAAAAATTATAATCATGAAAAAAATAATGAATAAACTAAGGATCATTTTAACAATGGTGAATTAGTGCCTAAAGATTGGCCTAAAAAATTATAATATTCAACATTCTCATCACAAATGATATATGAAAACTAAGGATCATTTGGTTATATATTTTCATAGATTTAAAATTTGAATATCTATTCCTATAACATGTTCATTACAATTAGAATCTTAAATAATATTGTAATAATTTATTATGTCTTTGAAATTTGTTTTGTGGATTTTAATGTTGTATTTTAAATTTAAGTTCTAGAGTAAGTAGAATCTAATGAGAGACCTTAATAGATTCAAGTAAATTATGTTTTCCTTAAAATTACGATTATTGTTTGATTAAATAGATTATTGATTGTATTTAGATTTCAAAACTGGAAATAGTTTAAAATTATAGAACCATATTATCCTTTGATACAAAAAGTTATGTCAAGGATTATTTGTATCTTCCTCATAATTATGTTTCACATATTGAATATTTCAGGGAGGATTGTGTGGATGATTTGGAAGTTGAAGCAAATATTTGTTGGGATCGACAAAGGATATTTTGTTAAACTCCAAAATCCTAAGAATAGAGAAGATGGTGAGTCATATTTTAATAGAACTTATCTTCACTCCTATTCAAATGCAACCTCTCCAACCAATATATTGGATTGCAAAATAAGTAATATATATATATATATATATATGAACTTACTCCTAATCCCCCTCCATTTACCCCACCATTAGATATGCATATTGGTATTCACCTACTCAAGTCTTATGAGACCCTAGGTGGCTTTGTGAATACATCAAAAATATTATGCATGATGTCTAAGAATTTAATTGTGATGGATTGATATATTCCAAGAATTTATAAATGAAGTATATATTCATATATATGTATTTGTTTGAGTGTTTAAAATTAGTTATAGAAGTTTATAGAAGGCCATAGATGGCCCACTTTTTGAATTAAATTTAGTTATGAATTTGTATTTTTTGGATGTGCATTTAGATTTAAATTTACATGCCAAAGTCACAATGTCCTACTCTTGATTAAATTCCTACAAGAAATTAAGGAACTTGGGATCTACCCACCTCCCAATGGTCTTGGAATGGATGCATTTAGATGGAGAAGGATTTCAGAAGGCTCATGGTACTTGTGGACCCCTCAAAGGCATGATATATAACACATGAACTTTATTTATGAAATTTGGTCTTTAGTTGTTGGCTTCTAGTATGAATGTTATCTATAAGGTGGAATTCTTAGTTGAGACTCTCAATCTTCCATTGTTGGTTTCTAGTGTGATTATAAAATATGAGCTATTACTTTCTAATGGCTTCGTATATATGTTCTCATCCTTCTCATTGGATGCTTAGTCTCCTCATAAGATGTATATTTCTTTAAATCTCAATGTACTATTACTTAATTTAATTATTTATATAAATTATTCTCATCTTAATTCTCATACAGAGTTGTCTTAGTCAATTTCTCAATGTATGAGTTCCATATATTTGTAAATTTTCTTAATATAAAAACATATTTTATTTCATTAATTAACCTATCTATTCCATGTTAAAAAGGATGCTTTTATTTTAAATTATAAGTATATAATTCAAAATTAATTAGTAATTCAAGATAGAGTACACACAATTTCTTTAGTTAAAATAAAATAATATTCTTATTTCCATGAGAGTTATGTGCAATGGTAGCTTGATGTCTCGGAAATATTTCTTTGATACATACTAAATTTTTATCATTACATTATGAGTGAATCATCTCAATTATATAGCCAAGCACATCAAAAATTTATAGATTGGAAAGAAAAATAATCACACATTTATCATATTTTTATATGTATAACATTTCTACCATCAAACTATTTATACTTTATAGATTAAATTATTTTTGAATTTGGTTATTTGGGTTCAAAATGCCATGCTATAGGATTTTCTTGTGTTTTCACTAGATTGTCATGTGTCTAGCTATGTATTTTATAGGTGTAGGAATTTTAGAGGAAGGCAAGGTTGAACAAAATGCATAAGGATGAGATGGAGCCTTGTTTACCTTAGGATTTGGTTGAAGCTCCCTTTGGGCATCGAGGGGTGGTTGGTCCTCTTGTAGACATGACTAATTTAGAAGGTCTTTTCAAGAGAAATTTAGAGGAGATTGGTAGAGACAAGAATCATGTGTTAGAGATGGATTAGTTGGAGTTCTTCCTCTACCATTCTCTTGAATTGAAACATTCACCTCTTCTTCCTTCTTCAAAATTTAAAAGAATCTAAGGTTCAAGTTCAAAAGATTATAGGAACCCTTTATTCCCTTTGGTCTCAAGTTTGGAAACTCCATTAGAAAGGAACTAGGTTCATTCATGGAAAAGGATAAGGTTGACAATAAGATATAGTTCCTTGAAGAATTTTGGATTCAAGTTGTTGTGAAATGATAGATCTACTAATGTTTTTGGGAAAACAACCCTCTTTATTAGATACATTGCCACTATTGGTGGAGTATTTCTAATTGGATGTTATTTTTCTAACTTACAACTATATTTTTCTTGTTGTTGTTCCATGCCAATATGATTGATCCTTTTTTGTCTCCTTATTGTCTCTTTATTGGTCTTTGTAAAAGGGTGGGGCCCTTTCAAAATTTCTATTTCTAATTCATAAATTCAACTAGAAGTATTTACCCTAAAATTAAAATATAAATTTAAACTTTAAAATAGTCTTTTTTGATATTATATAATTTAGCCTTGACATGTATTTAATTTATAAATCCTATTATTCTTTATGTTTAATTTCAAAATTGTAATGCTCTCAAGTATAGGTTACAAGTGCATTCTTTACATTTTTTCTCTTTCTTTTGTACTATTTTGTATGGGTGTCTTATATGCATTTCCTCAAACATATAATTTTGATTTCAATTTAGCTTTCTTGCAAGATTTAAACTTAAGCTTGTACTTAAAAAATCATGTTATCCTTACAAATGGGTTTGTTGAAAAGGATTTAGAAACTTTCAAGCCAATGCAATTGGTAGTTGTAAATCCAAATTCCACAACCTTCCCTCTGCTTGTGCCAAAATGGGAGCTTTGGACAAGGTATGGACATCAATCAAATCATCAAAAGGGAATTTTACCAGATATTGTAGTTGCAATTGCAAGTGCCTTGGTAGACATGTATGCAAAATGTGGAAGGCACGTGAACTGTTTAATATAATGCCTTAAAAATATTTGTTAATAGGTAAGGCTTTAGAAACATTCAAGCAAATGCAATTGGTAGGTGCCTGGTAGAAATGTATGCAAAATGTGGAAGCATAGACAAAGCACATTAATTGTTTAACAAGTTTTAAAAATGGGTATGCAAAATCTTTCTGCCTGTGCCAAAATTGGAGCTTTGAAACATAGTACAAACATTCATCAAAGCATAATAGAAATTAATTTCATTGAAAATGCTTTAGAAAATTTCAAGAAAATGCAATTTCAATTTCTAATCTACTATAAATTTCAACCATTTCACATTTCAGATTTTCCATTTAGGGTTTAAAATTTTTTCAAAATAAATTCAGTTTGAAACTCAATTTCAAGTTCACTAACCTCATGCTCATTGTGGAGGTCAAGGTTGATGAACTTGGCTTTCAAGCTGGTGCACATTTTTCCCTTGGGTTTGTCATCCTTCGCTGTTCACGTTTTCCTGCTGTTCACATTTGCCACAACAGAAAAAGTCACTGTGAGTAGTACGAGTGACAGTGACAAATTTTTTATTTTATATGTCCTAATTTAGGTGGTTTGGTCAAACCCCCATTTGATCGAACCCAATAATATAATATTTTTCCCTATGGTCATTGATGGGTTTGGTTGAATAGGTGGTTCGACCGAACTTATATGTTCAATCGAACATCTAAGAGGGTTTGGCCCAACCTCTAAGTTCGACCAAACCCCTTGATATAGAGAAAACCAAAAAAATGAGAATTCCTTCCTCCTTATAATTGTAAACCACTATTATGCTTTAACCCATAGTCATGATCTACTAATTTACTTTTCTCCTTTCTACCTTTCAAGTTGACATTCCTATTTTCACTTGCATAATCAAAACCAAAAGTTGTACTCATATTTACCTCATCCTTGTCTTGTTGTCCCAAAGTTCTTCCTTCTTGGGCTTCATGGCTTGCCATCTCCTTCCCTTTGTAGGTTGAACCTCATTTTTAATAATCCTCCTTACATCTTTAGGTACCTTGCAATGTACCTTTGATGAAAGTTGTCCTCTTTTATCTTCTGCTTCATCTTCAGTGTGCTTTTTGTCAATGTTATCTATTGCAGTCAACTCGTTTCCTATTGTTACAACCTCTACATCTTCAACCTTTATGTTTGCTAATAGACATCCTTCAATTTTAGGTTCTAGTTCCTCAACCTGTACATCCTCTTCCTTGGTGATATATGCATGAAACTCTACTACAACCTCTTTCTCTCCTACAGTCAAAACATCATTACAAAGATAAAATTTATCTTCAACACTTGGATTCTTTTGTTTCCACCCTCTAATCTCATCCTCCAATTCATTCGGTTGTTACTTAAACTATATTAATTCTCTTTCCCACAATCTCTTTATGATTTCCTCTAATCTGGGAATCCTTAGAATCCATCTAATGAAAATTCCCTTTCCCCTTTCTATTTTTCCAGGCCTCTAGAGCTATAACAACAAAAATTCCCAAGCCCCAGGTTTCACAAATGTAAATTGCCTCTCGTTAAGTGATCTATTTACAAATCTTCAACACCTTTAGAAATTATCCACACACTCTCAATGCTCCAATACACCTTCAAACCCTCAATTTTACATATGTGAACTGCCTCACATTCAGTAGTCTATTCACAAATTCAAGAAATATCTCACTCGAACAACCATCCTCTACCCACAAAGACCCTACAAGATGCTTCCTCCACCTACTCTCTCTTAGTGGAGGGAATCTCCACCTTCTACCTAGATTTATCTATATTGGATGATAGTAGTTACAAATCCTCTTTCAAGGCTGCAACAAACATACTTTCCACAACTCTTTCTCTTGATGATCAACCGTAGATCCTGATTCATACTCTACACTCTCAAGACCTTTAGACTTCAACCGACACTCACAAGTCCTATTGTAGCTACCTCATGTTTGAAATTCTATTAAAGACTCAAGAACTCCCACTCTAATACCACTTGATGAAGGGGAATCCCCTTACAAGCTATGAAAACAATGCACAACCAGGTTTACACAACAAAAATGATATTTATTACTAGATTTTCATTACATAGAAAATTTCTTCTTATGGGTAGATTACTACATGCATCTACTGAGTGTAGATCTTAATTCACATTCAAATCTACACTGTCTTCCATCCTCACACTTCCACCCATGTCCCATACTTGCATTCCTTCATCATTTATATCTTTCTCAAGTTCTCCAGTTTGGCCTTCTCCTCATGTTGTAGTTTCCATTTTTCCCAATCATCATTCAAAATTACCAACTTGTTACATCATAATCAACACCTCCATCGAGTTGGACAATAGATAGGTATCCCACAACAACAATGTGGAATACATCAAATATCACTCTGCCAAGTATTGTAACCTAACTCACATCTACCGCTTTCAGAATGTCACCAATACTTTGGGAGATCTCTCTCTGAAAACCCCAAGTCACATCGATAAGCTCTTAGCAGAATATCACTAGAATGACTAAGAGACATTGAAGGATCTCACACTGACACCACCTTGTCACACCAACATTGCTACTACCACATCGTCAATGAGACATGTCTAGTCGAAGAGACTTAGGATTATCTCTCGTTGACACCATGAGGTCACCTCAACTAAATGGTCAACAAATCCCATAGTCCTTGCAATGTCAAAAAAACATAGGATGTTGAAGAGACATCCACATAACTGTCATTGGCACTGCTTTGTCTCTTAGATGAAAACAACAACCCTAAATCAGGTTGCCAAAGAGACAACTATGCAAGTCTCAATGAAACATACTTGTCATGCCAAACTTCTTGTCGTAAATGTGGAAACCTAATGCAAACTATGCATACAGATTTAGCCCTTATTGGAAAATAATTCATATTTTTTTGTCTATGCAACATTGCTCCCTGACCCATGGATGCTCCTACATCATTATTGGGATACATTTATCTAGAATAGGAATTGAGGTCAATTCAATGAAGGTAAAAGAAATAATTGACATGCCTCCTACTGTTCCACTCTTAAACAATTGAATTTTATAAGGAAAGCTATAATCCATTCACCATTTATTTACACACCTTTTGCATAAGGGTGTTACCTTTAAATGGGACAATAATTCTCAAAATGTATTCTAGAAACTGAAATATTATCTTGCATCTCCTCTAGTATTAATACCACCAATTCAAGGTTAGCTTCTACTATTGTATATGGGTATGTGCAGGATCATCATGGAAAAAATAGGCCCTTAAGTGGTAGAAAAATCAGAGTTAGGAAACTTGACGTAAAAATTTGAATAAGTTATCTATACTATTTCAAAAATATGTAAGAATAGAATTTGTAGCAAATTGAATGCAACTTCTAAATTGCTAGGTTTGTTTAAAAAATTATATATCTATTTGGTGAAAATTTGAAATTTCAATGCAGTAGTACTTAAATTTCAGGGAAAAAATAAGAAGTAGGTGTCTATCTGACCACCCTAACCACAATAAAATGATAATATTTTTTATAATATTTTAGATATAAGTAGAGGACTCATGTCCCAATGTGATGCATATTTTTTTGTAATTTGTTTCCAAGTAAATAATTAATTATGAATTTTTTATTACAAATTTTAAAAAATATAAAAAACTTGTATGTCTGACCACTTTAACTTGGTCAAAACTTCATGAAATTCATTTTTTCTTCTTTTAATCCTATAGTATGCAAAGCATAGAAAATTGACACATGTTTTGGATTTAAAAAATGTGATACTGTTTGAAAGCTATAGATTTTTTTCAATTAGTCTATCAATTAAGACTTTAGTCGTAATTTGAATAGAAAATGAATAATAATTACTTATTAAATTCAAAGTAAAACATAACTTATATTGGTTGAAAGCTGAGAATATCCTTTAAAAACCCTTTTCATTTCATCAATTTTGGGTAAGAAAAAAATCATTAGCCACATACCCATTATATTGTCACTTTTTGGCCCATCATGATCCTGCACATACCCATATGTCTATATAGGAGCAAATTTGCACCTCTTGTGTAAATTTCCCTTTTGCATACCTTCACTTTAGAACATAAAATCATAAGGAAAAATCTACATCATCCACCTACCTTCCATCCACTTGGTGTGTGTTTTATGTGTCAGTGGGGTAATTTTTCTTTGGGACGCAAGCACGGTGTGTAGACGTCTATGTAGAATGCTACCATTCATGAAAAATTCCTCCCTTTAGATTCTGTAGGGATGTTAAACACTTGATTGGGGTCGAATTGTAATGCCTTTGCGTGATCAACCAACCCAAAATGGCTCCTTTTGGCCTTCAAATGCATCCATTTTCAGTTCACTTCATCTTCTTCACAATTCAAGAAACTTCATTTAATCTTCTTCACACTTTGGGATCTCTTGAACACACTCTTGAAGCATTCTAATAGCATTTTTACAACTTGAGCATTGTAGTAGCTTGAAACTCCATCAACTTCACTTTTGTATGTGTTGCTCTACCATAGAAGTTGTGAGCTTGGAGTCTTGTGAAACCTCCCTTCATCACCATTATGGCTGTAGTGACTTTGCCAAGTTTGTTGCTTGCATTCTACCTTCATCGGCCTTGAGAGTCATTGGGTGGAGGTGGGAACACTCAATTCTTCTCCATTTGTGATTTTATAGAGTGGCTTGTATCTTTTGTAATGTTCATTACAGTTCTTTCTATCTTCTTTATCACATTTTTATACTCTGTTTCTTTTCTGGTTGTTCATGGAGGTGGAAACACCATTGAAGCAGAGGTTTGACCGAGGAAAACCCCTATAGAGCCCCAAAAATTTTCCCCTTCTTGCTTGTGTGTAGTTGAATGTGTGCATGGAGCTTTCTGGCAAACTGGTGCTTTAGTAAGTTGATATTCATCACCCTAGTTCTCATCTACTTATTTTACTATTTCCACACTTACTTTCTATATTTTATCATTCTATCCTTTTTGTTAAAACTAGTTAGCTAGAGTGTTAAGTAGGTTTCTAGCCTTTTATACTATACTTTACATTTTTTGGTTGTACGGATGCCAACACACCAGAGAGATGCTAGTATGTTGTGTTGCCATCCCAGACCCACATTGTCATCCTCAAATAGAGAGCTATCTGAGGTACAATTTGGGTTCCATTAATCACCTCATCTAGCCCCAAGTATACTTTCGGGTATGAAGAATGACAGAAGTGTACTTCATAGTACTCTTTATTATTGATCCTCACCCCAAAACACCCTTTAGAGTGAGGTAAGTTAGGGAAACCCTCTACTCTCAACTTTCTATGACCTGGAGCCTTGATGTGGTTGGTCCCCTTCTCTTATAATACCTACCATACCAACAACACTAGGTGCACTCCTTACACACCACAATGACATAGGTAGAGAAAGGGTTGTCTATTACTACAATTGTACTCTAGTAGGTTATGAACTCAATTATTCACCAATTGAATGTGCATATTTAGTAGTTCTTTGCTTTCCAAAAATTGAGACATTATATGCTTAACCACTCAAAAATATTTATACAAAATATCCTCTCAAGTATTTATTGAACAAGGCCACACTCGAAGTTGGCTAGCTAAATGGGTAATGATCCTTGGTGAATTCAACATTGAATATGTAGACATGAAGGATTTATCAAAGGTCAAGTAATTGTAGATCAACTAGTAGATGCCCCTATTACAGATGATCATCCAATAGTGGCAGATTTTTTGGATGAGGGCATATTCATAGTCCCCCCAACTCAGATATATAACTTATATTTTGATGGATTGTAGACCCAACATGGATCAGGAGCAAGTATATTACTTATCATCCCCCAAGGTGATTGTATACCCAAATCATTTTGTTTAGTATTCCCATGCACAAACAATTTAGAAAAGTATGAATCACTAATCATAGGACTTAAAATGGCAATAAAATGGAAACTTAAGAAATTTCAAGCCTACAAAGATTCTCAACTAGTTATAAGGTAGGTGAATGATGAGTACCAAACTAAGGATGACAATTTTTTACCTTACAAGAAAATTGTAGATAATTTCAAGCAGTATTTCATTAATATCTCACTTGAATAAGTTCCAAGATTAAGAAACAAGATAATAGACACCATGGCTACCATTGAATCTCTCCTAGATATGTTGTACAATACTCAACAATGTAAATTCTTAGTGGAAGAGCTATCGGTCCCTCCCTTCGATGTACCAAAGTCTGAACTTGTGTGTGAAATCATTGGTCCTAATTCCCCTCGGTACCAAGACATATACAATTCCATTCATCGACAGACCCTTCCAGCTAACTTATCTAATAACTAGAGAAAAAACTTCATTAGATGTTCATCTTGCTTCATTATCCTCAGTGATACACAATATTGAAGGAGCTTTGACGGTACTCTCCTTAGGTGTCTTAACTTGGAAGATGCCCAAACTGCACTATATGAGGTACATGATGATATTTTTTGGGCACATGCTAGCAATCCAAATACATCCAAAAAATGAACATGACACCCACCAGTTTGCATGCAAATTTCTAAAGTTTCAACAATATGAAAATATTATGCATGCACATTAATAGGAACTACAAGCTATTACCTCATTATGGCCTTTCTCATAGTGGGGACTCGGCTTTAAAGGAAAAATTTATCCCCAATCCTCCAACAGACATAAATTCATAATTATTACCATAAAATATTTGACCAAAAGGATTGAACTCATTTTGCGTGCTAATATTACCAAAAAAAAAAGGAAAATTTATCCTAAACTACATCATTTTATGATATGGGATCCCTTCAACCATTGTCACTAATAATGGTAGACCATCCAAGAACTAGGATGTTTGTGAGTTATTCCAAAACTTCCATATTCAACACCATTTCTTAAATCCTTACTAGCCACAAAGTAATGGTCAATTTGAGGCATCAAACCAAATAATATTAAAAAACCTAAGGAAACTATCAATGATGTTGGTCACAATTGGCACAACCAATTCAACCTTGCATTGTTGGAATATGAAACTAGAATTCACACACCCATAGGTGTAACCCCATATTCCCTTGGCTTTGGAGCATAATCAATTTTTCCCATAAAGGTTGAGCTACCTTCACTCCAAGTTTATCTACGCCATGTTTTAGATGATAAAGAGTATAGGATTACAAGACTTCAATACCAAGAGTTACTTGATGAAAGGTGCCTCAATGCACTAAACCATTTGCAAGTATACCAAAATCTCCTTTGGTGCAACTACAATAAAAAGGTTGTCTTAAGAAGATTTGATGTAGGGGACTTGATACTAAAGGAAAATAATAAAAAAACAAGAACATAAGAAAGGGAAAATTGAGCCTAACTTGTCAGGGTCCTTTGTTATCACAATAGCTTATGGGTTAGGAGCATATAAGTTGTCAACATCCAAATGTGAGACATTTGATGAGCCCACCGATGCCATGATATTCTATGCTTCATCCTTAGAGTATCTTAAGTGAAAAATAGAAGGAAAAAAAATAGAAAAAAAGAGTAAAATTATATAATCCACCCTATGGTGAAAACCACTATAGTGGCACCTTGGGAAAGTATAAACCTGTTTACAAGCACCATCTAAAGAAAAAAAATCCACCATCTATTAGCTTTTTCATCCAATCCATTCATAATAAAACCCTTTTTCATATACCTATCACCCCTATCATGGCTTGATACTAATCCATTGTAAGATCATTCATCTGAACTTAGAGTATCATCTACAAAAAATCCCAAAAAAAAAAGATATTTTTTCAAAAATTTAATAACATCAAATATTCCAAAAAACCCAAAAATATTAAAAAATCCATCCAAAAATTCAAAACATAACATCATCTACCATATCCATACTAAATTTCCATTGACCTAACATAAGATTCAAACAAACACAAAATGCATAACATCCTAACACATTGAGCATTCGTGAAACACATTGATCAATTGCTAAATCCACTTTAAACATATTATCAAACAAGCCATTGTAGAAGTTGAGAAAGCCAACTTCACAGAAACTGAAGATCACCTACATGCAAATAACCTATCACAGAAAGGAAGAGATGGAGACAAAAAAACAAGGGTGCTCTGCAAGATTCAAGAGAGATTGCATTAATTGAATTATTAAAATACAATAGATACAAAATCCTTTTAAAAAGGAAGAAGCATGCACAACCCTAAACCTAACTTGAGCCAAAAGATAGCTCAATTCGATAAGGATAACTAAATGCAACCTAGGAATTAAAATAATACCTAAGTAAACTTATGTAAGTGTAATTAAATAATTAATTAAACCAACACCCCCCCATAAGTGCAACTTAGGGAGAAGATTATTATGTAAATGTTGCAAAGATGCAAAAAAATGCAAAAGATGGGTCCCGACAACAAGGCCATGTTAGGTACCCATGCACAAATGAAGAATCTCTCATAAACAGAGAAAGGGAGAAAAACACTATGGGAGAAAACTCCTCTCTAAAAGAGAAAAACACAAGACATGAAGAACATAAAAAAAGTAGGAAGAAGCTACAAACAACTATTAAAAGATGACTGTTATGGTGTTGAAGAACCTCCTTTGAAGATAGGATGATCAGTATCAAGAAAACAACAATCTACATGAGTGCCCCCAACAACACTACTCGAATCAAATGGAACAGAAGGGAAAACACCTAGAACAAAGATACAGATGGCACAAGTACCAATAGTATGAAGAAAATTGATCAACTGAGGATGGAAGAGTCCTTCCAAGGTGAAACCAAGGAAGCATTAGCACAAATATTATAATACCCCCCATAATTTTGACTAGGAGAGCCTAACAGATCCACTGAAATGTTGTGTATCACCCTATAGTGCATGAAGGAGAAGAAACAACATCTGAAAGTGCACAAGAAAGCACCTATAACTAAAAAATTGGTGTGAAAAACAAAGCACACATGCATGAGGCTGGAATCATATGGATCCATTGTTGTTGTAGAGGGACACTCATCGGATGAAGGTGTGCTGGAAAAAACAAAGGCACTACACAACCCCCCCATGGAACTTTATAATATTGTGCAAGTACAAAACATGACACAACATTATGTGCAAAATCCCCAAAATACATATACAATAGTGTGGCACTTTATCTCAATGTGTTTACATAGAGGATTGCTTACAAATCATGCTCACAATGTCATAAAAAGACACAATACTAGAAATACATGAAGAACAACCAAAAACAAAGCATCCCATGAAAACGAGAAGTTCCCAGAAGCTAAAATGTCCATGTAATTCACCAGAGTGTGAAACACACAAAAAAATGAATAAAATGTACCTAGAGTGAAATATAGAACAATTACATAGATGGAATTGAAGAGCTCTGAAATACGATTCCAACGCCACTGAGATCGCAAAAAATGGAGGAACTGGTCAAAATTTACGAGCACGGGACTAAAAACTTCTCCTTTGACTTCCATAGGCTATAGAATGCACCAACAATAGAAATAGGTAATGAAATCCACACCACTAAAAATTTAGTAGAACCAAGTTTCCGACGATATCTCGATTACTGAAAAATGATATTGTACACAAAAGTTACGGCCAAAAGAAAAAAAATCTCCCTGGAGGCCAAAGAGGGGTCAAAGGGGCCAACCGGTAGACCATACCACTAATGTCAGCATGAAATCATGATAACCTTAGTGAAATATTCCCTCTAGATGGAAAAAAATCTAGTCCCCTGAAAATAAAAAATTGGTGACGAAATATTCCTATGATAGAATATTCTTTAAGACGGCAAAAATATTCATCCGTTGGAAAAACCAGACGTGTGCCAGAAAATTGTGTCAATATCAGAAAGAGGCCACTAGGAAAATTGTATGTCAGGAGAGAAAAAGTTTCCACCGGTAAGAAGTGCCTATCAAAAAATGGAGGGCGACCATAGAACTACTGCTAGCGGTTGAGAAAAAATGTCGCCGGGGAAGAAGGCCGCTAGATGGCTAGTAAGATGTCGTTGGTCGGCTCTTCTACCATTGGCCAGGTACAAACAGGGACCTACAGGTCTGCAAGGTGCAGGTACCTTTAATAAATGTGCCCTTTTAAAACAAAATATGCCCCCCTACTTTGAGTTTTATAAAAAATTTAAAAACTTTAGAAAAAATTTTAAAAATTTTCTAACAACAAAAATCAAAGTCAAAAAATGATTTTTTTTTTTAACCAGGCCCTAGAAATTTGCTTTTCTCAATCCACGTGCAGACGGTCATATGCGTCGTACCAACAATTATTTTTTTGCCTCAAAGATAGACTGTGTCCAAAATGGACGAATGAATAGTTGTTTCTAGGGTTTTGGACCATTGTAGACTCAACGGCAAGGTTCGTTTGGACTCCAAAAGCTCTGATCTAATAGATATGACCTAGATCAAAAGAGACAAACCCCAAACCCTTAAAGCTCCAAAAATCCTTCAAAACACGAATAGGAAGCAGCAAGTTTGGAGCTCTAATACCATTTAGAAGTTGAGAAAGCCAACTTCACATAACCCAAAGATCACCTGCATGCAAATAACCTGTCATAGAAAGAAAGAGATGGAGACAAATAAACAAGGGTTCTCTACAAGCTTCAAGAGAGATTGCATTAACTTAATTATTAAAATACAATTGATAAGAATGCCTTTTAAAAAGGCATAAGCATGCACAACCCTAAACCTAACTTGAGCAAAAAGATAGCTCAACTAGATAAGGATAACTAAATGCAACCTAGGAATTAAAATAATGCCTACGTAAACTTATGCAAGTGTAATTAAATAATTAATTACACCAACAACCATGTCCTAATTGGTACATCTTTCCTACAATGGATATTATTCACTATTGAGAAAATCTTTTCTGACAAGAAATCTGATAGTTGTTGATTTGTTTGGTCTTTGAGAATTTATTACTTTATTTATCTTATTTTCCTATTCTAATGTTCCTAAAGGATATCTTAAAATGATTAGAGGAGCAAGAATAGCGAAAGGTTGAATTTCTTTAATATGTTGTGTTTGTGGAATGTTTTTAAGCATTGTTACTATAGGTGTGTTTCCCTATGTGTATTGGACTATATTTGAGCTTAACAAATTACTCTATGTATATAAGGTCATCAATTATCTTTATGCATTAGGGTTATCATGTTGTGAAGCTATGTTCCTTTACATATTTTGACAATTTTTCATCATGTCTAGTATGTTTAAGAACAATCCTTGTTTGTTGTGTCTCTTACAGGAAAATGATACTGAAGTCACCAAGGTTTGTCTCAAATTAGTTTGCATATATTTGTTTGTCTCTTATAAAAAATTTTAAGCAAAAGGAAACAAATTCCACCAACACAAATCATGCCTTGGTGTGCATACATCCACTTTCCACATAATAAAACACTCAATGATGATAAAAATAGCACAAAATAGAAAGAACAAGCTATATCAATCCATCTCTTTCCATTTACATCAATCTGTTCCACATAAATTCCAATGCATGACATCAATCAATATTCACTATCTTATCACTATTTTCCCTCATATTAACTTTCTTTTTATTCCAAATTTTTCTCTTTCCATTTTCCTTCACCTTGGTGAAACCTTCAATGTTTCATGTTCCACTGGTCGTAAAATGCATTTTCCTTGGTGTTCTCTTGGTTTGTATGGACTAAGGTGTATGGTTTTATGTGGGGAGTTTTTCTACTTAGAATATTTTCTCCTTTGTTTAAACCCTTGCTATCTGGTCTAACCTTCATTGGCTTGCTATGCTCGGTTCCAAGTCATGTTAGAAACAACTTGAATAATTGAAGTTCATGTTTTGACTAGCCCTTTGTGCTTAGTCTTCCCTGTTTTCCCATTATGCAATATTATTTTTAATCTTTGGGTATGGCTTGATGTTTTATAATGTTTTAATTTCTGGAATGTTTGGCCTTTATGTCCTTTTCCAAAATGATCTTTAAGGTCTTTTATGTCCCTTTGTGTCGTTGTCCTAGGTGGTCCCTCTTTTAAAATAACTTGGTACACATGCATATTTCTGTCACTTATGTTAATTACTCATTACTGAATTTGGGTATGTGCAAGATCATGATGGGCCAAAAAGTGGTGATATGATAGGTATGTGTAGGGTATGTGGTTGATGACTTTTTTTACCCAAAATTGATGAAACAAAAAGGGTTTTTTAAAGAAGATTCTCAACTTTCGACTAATGTAAATTATGCTTTACTTTGAATTTAATAAATAATTATTATTCATTTTCAATTTGAATTACGACTAAAGTCCTAGTTGATAGGCTGATTGGAAAACATCTATATTTTTCAAACGGCATCACATTTTTTGAATCCAAAATATGTGTCACATTATATGCTTCACATACTATAGGATTAAAAAAAAAAAATATTGACTTTCATGAAGTTTTGACCAAGTTAAGGTGGTCAGACATTTTAGTTTTTATATTTTTTAAAAGTTGTAATAAAAAAATCATTATTAATTATTTATTTGGAAAAAAATTACAAAAAAATATGTATCACATCAAGACATGATTCTTCTACTTATATCTAAAATATTATAAAAAAATATTATCATTTTATTGTGGTTAGGGTGGATAGACATACACCTGCTTCTTATTTTTTCCCTAAAATTTAAGTACTATTAAATTGAAATTTCAAATTTTCACCAAATAGATTTAAAAAAAAAAACCTAGTAGTTTAGAAACTACATTCAATTTTCTATAGATTCTATTCTTACATATTTTTGAAATAATATAGATAACTTATTCAATTTTTTACGTCAAGTTGCCTAACTCTAAATTTTCTAAATGTTTTGCCACTTAAGGGCCTAATTTTCCCATGATGATCCTGCACATACCCATTTGTTTATGTCATCTAGTTCATTACCATGATGAGCAATGAGCCTATGGTTCTATTTTGCATCGTGCATCACTAAAAGCTTTTGATCGTCATAATTGATTAGCATGATGAGTGGTCTGACCATGTGCCTTTCATATCACTTATCACTAAAATGTTTCAACTTCAAGTGGTTCCTTTTCAGTGAGGAGTGATGAACATTATTTCTTCCTTATGTCACATTGTCGCAAACATATTGCATCACCTTTTTCAATTACTACAATGAGCGACGGGAAGGTTAAGAATGGATAGATGTGATCTGGCCACTTGTCAGCATCTAGTGTATCATTGGGAGTTCCCCCTCACCAAAATACAAATGCAGCCTCATGACATTTCCATGACAAGTGATGAAGGATATATTGGGGCATATTCATTCCATTGGAGGTGATTTCGCTCATCGCCGAAGTTTGGACATAACTTTAGGGCATTACTATGATGAGCAATGAAGACAAAGGGTATGGTGAATGTGTAGATGACTACGTGGCAGCTGTATGAGGTATCATCGCTTTTTCAAAGCACATGTGTAAAAAAATGTGGTGATGGGTAAGGATGATCATTGATCATGTTTCAAATCAAAAGGATTCACGACCAAGATTCAAACTTGTGTGGTTGGTTGTCAATTTGCTCGTGTGAGCTTTCTTTTGAACATTAATGGTGTGCATGCTCTATTCATTCAACATAAAGAGGGTTGTCAGCCATTTTCTTTCACAATTGCAATCTTTGAGAGCAGAAGAATTAGTCTAGAGCCAAAGAAGAAGGTGTGGAGATCTTGGGAAAATAATTGCAAAGGCATTGAAGATAATTTTTCTTGGGTAAGCAGGTATCCACACTTTGTTGTGCATAAATTAGTTGGTTTGGAAAATTGTTGAAAGTTTTGTAAGCTTTAGATACTTAGGATTTACAAGGGTTTGGTTATTTTCAAATACCATTTGGGTTGGTAGGAAGTGTGTGTGGTTTGGGAAGAGTTTTTTGTTTTGTAAGTTTGTCTCTAAGAGCATAAACTCGTGAGATTCTTTTGTAAGTGAAAATTTGCAAACCCTAGTCCCATCATAATGTGAAAATGAGTGAGCCTAGTGATTCAAGCATTAGTCCATAGAGGAAACCCAAACCAAGGAGGGTCAAGAGGCCTAAGCCCCAGGATGACACCCCTAAAATTAAGCTAGATATACCTGAGAAATTTGCAAATCCAGGGGCAGAGAAGAGAACATTTTCCTCATTCACAGAGGGTGAATCTAAGAGTACTTACAACTTGAGAAGAAGATTTGTTAATTACAATTAGGTTGATGCTAGTAATATGCACATGAAGCAACATAGTGTTGAGAAGCAGAAAGCTAAATCGTAGAAATTGATCATGTCTAAGAAGAAAAATTAGGAGGATAAGGACCACAAGGCTTATGATTCTTATATGGGGGAGCTTGATGTTTCCATGGTTCACATGTGGTAGAAGATGATCCAGAATATTCCCATTGTCTTCTTACACTTGCAAGTCTACAAGACTCTGATGATGGTGAGACAAATTCTCTAGCTTCAACAAAATCAGAGAGGTGACATGCATACATTAATTTTAAAGACATTGAATCATTGTAGAAATGGATTCCGAATCTAGAATTTTTTTCTTGGAGGTTGACATGGATGGGAGGTTTTGATGTTGCTACAATGACAAAGGATGCCTTTTGGAAGGTAGGTATATCTTCTTCAGCAAGTGAAAGGAGTTTTTGTCTTATGTTCTTTTCTCCCCTTTCTACAAAGTGCAAATGTAATTGCTTGGGGAGTTTTAAAGTTGAAATGAAATGAATGACAAATGCAAAATGTGACTGTAATTGTGATTTTTCCCAAAGATTATTGCTCCCATGTTTCTATAAATGGGAGCTCAAGGCCAATTACAGAGGTCTTTGGTTGGAGAAAGTTCAAACTCATGTAATAGAAAATTTGGTAAATCAAACACATATGAATAGAATAGTGTTGAGTCTTAGGTACGCATTCTAGTTTGTAATAGGCATAATAGTTTTATAGTATCAATGCCATATGAATTAAAATTGTAAAATTTGGAACAAATTCTCTCTTAAGTATTTTGTCTCTCAAATTACAAATAGAATTATCACGGTTCTTTTATCTGTCTTCAATCGTTTCGGTTGAATGTATGGTTTTATTTATGCTTTAGTTCAAAGAAATAATTAAATGCTCTAATGAAATCATAGGTTTGTGATATGGACTACAAGGATTACTAAGTATTTTTTAATTCTTGATATTATGAGTTGTGCATTGCAAAGCAATATATCAATAGACTATAAATGTTGAGTTTAATTGCTAATGTATTATAGTTTGTTAAAAATAGGATTTCGTTACCCATGGATAAAAAACTCATCTATTAGTTTGGTCATCCTAGATGTAGATGAGCCAACCTATACTTGATGAAGACACAAACCTTAATGAAAATCACTTACACACCTTTAATTATACTAAAGTATTATGAAGTAACACTCATTCCTTGCTTTAGGTAATAATTTGCTTAAGGGTTAGTCAAATCCTTGAGGGATTGTATCTAAATTACAACTTATAGGAATGCATCTTTGCCACAATGTTCATAATAAAATGGCACAATAATATCATCTAAACATTGTCAGGATTACCCTCTTGGGTCTGACAAAGCCCAAAGTATAGAGGTAGAAGCCTAATAATCCTTTACCTATTCATTTTCCAATCCTTACCCTTGTTGATAATTGAATTATGGAAAATTCATAAGCATCTAGTGAGATTAAGTTTGGTTCTTAAAAAATAACCAACAAATTTTCAACTCCACTGGGGACAATCTATACAAAGTATATCTAGTTCCAGATCAAAAGTATTAGAGTCCATCATTTTGCAAATATAATTTCATCATTCAGTATAGCTTTGGCATTAGTGAGTCAATTCTCATATACATTGCTTATAATTAGTCGTAATTCCTCCGAGCTTACAAATTCTATCAAGTTATACCCACAAATCCATAAACATTTTCATAAATTTCCACTAAGTGTGTGTGGTGACTCTAAGATCTCTACACCAATGTGTATTATTCTAAGAAATCAAGAAAAATTAATAATGAAGAATTTTTTGAGAAGAGATGAGGCAAACCCGAGCTAATATGATGAGAAGCTAAGATGAGAATTTCAAAAGGCTCCAATACTATTTGGAAAGAGTCAAGAATTGGGTGAATCTAAACATCTGGCTTAGATATTAAAGCTTTAATTCTAGAAAGGGTTGTTTTGTAGTAAATATAAAGTGATTTATGTGTGACTCTACTGTTGGAAAAGACCCAAAATGGAGTTATTTGAAAGAACTTCATATTATTGAACTTTAGTCCTCTATGAAGAGAGGTGGCTACTCTATGGAAAAAAACCTAATGAAATTGTGAAGAAAATTTCCGATCTATAAAGATTCTCAATTAGAACAAAGAATATGAAATAGCTACAACACATCTAGGTATTTTCCATGTTTTGGTTTTCAAGAAACATAAACTTGTTATGAAAACACTATTTGAGAGTCTAGAAATTTTTTTATTCCTTATTGAGTGAAATTGGGCAGTAAGAAAGGCAATGATAGTGATAATTCTACATACTTCTGAGTTATAATTTGCAGTCTCTATATTATGTTGGATAAGTATGCTTGTTCTTGAAATCTTCCCATTAGAAAAATTTTAGATGTAGATGTATTTGAGTTATGCATTGTAATTTACTTTAAGTGAATGATAGAATCAAGAAATAGGGCAGTGATCAACTGTATAATTGATGTTTGAAGTTTGTAAAGGGGTGTAAGAAAATGTGCCATTCACCTGTACATCCATGTGGGGTTTTAGATGCAAGCATGTAGAGTGTGCAGCCCTTGTCATGCCATCCATGCAATTTCTCTATTGGAAGATATACACCATTAAATTTTAAAGGTGTTCAGGGTTTCCCAAACCCTTTTCCAAATGATGTTAGGGAAATTTTTCCAAAATTTGAAGGAAATGGATCAAAATCATCTTATAGGAATTTTCAAACATTTATGGACTTGATGGGAGATTATGAGATAAACCACAAAGATGTTGTCATGAAGTTCTTTGTTCAATCTCTGAAGGAAGATGTCAGAGATTGGTTTTCATATTTTCTAGTATTTTCCATCTCTTCATGGAATGAGTTCATGGTAGCATTCATAGAACAATTTGGTGAGAGGATTGATCCAATTTCAGTAAGACAAAAATTTATGAACATCCAGAAAGAAGAAGATGAGTTAGTCCCAACTTTCAATCTCATATTTTCAAAGGCAATAAGGGATATTCTAGAAAATATAAGACCAAAATATGTAGAGTGTTTGGTTGAATGTTTAGGTGCATTTGATTAAGAAATGAGTTATTTTTTAATAGATAAGGATCCTACAACACTTCAAAATTTATATTGAATTGCCATGGATATTGAAAACAACTTGGAATATTCAATAATGAAGGGATACATGGCTGCAAGTTTTTGTTGTCCCCACACACCTCATGCAAATGGAATTCATAAATTAGATAGTAAAAATGATTGCAAGGATGACAATTCTTCTATTGTTCAAAAAATTTCACCATTACAAAATGCAAATCACAATGAATTACAGGTTAAGCATCAACAAAATTTGAGCAGTGTTGATCCTATGTCTTTTGTTCAAGAGTTTTTTGATATGGAAAGGTACAAGGGAGAATCACCATATGACTTGTTTTCAAGGTTTCTGGATGCCTTGTTGAAGGTCCCTGAAACTTCAGACCTAAGGATTTAGTGTGCACTAATTTATTTTGTGAAATCTACAAGCCAGGGCTAAGTACCTTGCCAAAGGAGTTGAAGCCTCATGGTTTTGATCAGATACTTAATTGGGTAAAGATTTTTGAAGGAGCCCAATCTAATTATACACAAAATGTGATGTCTCAAAATTCTAGTAACACCTATATGATTGAGAAAATTCATAACACAATGCAAACAACTGAAAAGGGTATATTAGAAGATGAATATCCATCTTGTTCTATAGATGAACGTAATGATTGTAATTAGTCCACAAGCAACATATATGTAGACCTGTATGTTAGTGATGAAGATAATGATATACTTGCAAGTGTTGTTGATTTCTCATCACAAATAAGGGGTAAATATATTGAGGATTAAAGATTAAGCATTCACTCTGAAAACTTTGAGCATAGTTTGTGTAATGATGAATTTTTTGTGTGATAAAGACTCATGATGAGAGTGAAGTTTTTGATTTTTTTTTTGAGGATTATGAATCTTCTTAAATGAGGTACTTTCTTCACATGAAGGATGTAGTAATATGAATGTTGATGAAGTCACTAGTTCATAGATAAATGAACAAGTTTCATTTGATGAATACTTGGAATGTAATTCAAGTTTTTCGTCAATAGAGAATACTAATTTTGTGAGTGATGATGAATTTGAGGATAAAAATATGTGTGATTAGTATCCTAATCCTAAGCATAGTGTTAGAGATTATACAAATGTTGATGATGTTGACTATGATGCTAATGAACATAATTATGTCTATGTTACTTATGATGGATTATATGATGTAGAGATGAACATATTTTTGTTGTGTGAAGAGAATATTGATGTGCATAGCATTGGGAAATGTGTTGATTCATATTTTTATGTGAAGCCGCAAGCTCAGGAAGTCAACATGGTGATATGGAATATGCTTGATTCTTTGTAGAAGTTGACATGTTTTCATTCGATAAGGAGTGCATTAGTGTGGAAGAGAATGAAGAGGCTTTTTCAATTGCTAATGAGCAACATTTAGATTATAATGAATCTTCTACATTGAAGTCAACATGCCTATCAATTGATGATGCACATGAAGTTGTACGTATGCACATGAGTTCTTTGTTGTTGATCCTATTAATTCTAAATTATTTGAGCCATATTTTGAAGCATTTTGCATTGAGCTAAATCATGATCTGAAAAATGAATCAGAATATGTTACTAAACCTAAGATGAGTGCATTTACCTAGTTCTGGAATATTGATGATGCATATGATCTTCATTTCCATAACACCAAGGAGTGTTCTAATGTAGCTGAATCAGAATGCCTAGATGTATGCTCATGTCATGATGTCCAATTCAAGCAGGCTCCTGAAATGCAAGGGTTGTTTGCATAGTGTGCAATAGAGTGTTTATGAAAGTGTTGAGTTTGATGTGCAAACTAAATTTGATGTCAAGTTTTATGACGTCAATGATCATGTGGACAATGAGTGTTTTCAATTTTCAATCCATTTGGATGTGTATTTAGTGGAATATGAACATGAGCTAGATAATCTTAAATGTCATACTAACTATGGGTTTTAGTTAGTGCTTGAATGCCAATATCAAATTGATAGAACTAATGGTGGCCTTGGAAAGAACATTCCTTTGGTCAAACATGCGAGTGGTGATGTTAGTTTTTAGCATTTTGGTGGCAATGTTTTCAAACTTGGCCTAGTACAAACAATAGAAAGTAAACAATTTGATAGGGTTAAATATTGGTTCCATGTTTTTGGGGGCTTGGGGCCACCACATGAAGTTTGAAGATTAGTTTCAATGTAGCATAAAGGAGAAATAACGTGAAATTACAAGAGCCTAGCAGGTCAACTTCTTGAGCTTCCAGTACATGGAGAGTTCCTAAAGCCATACTTCTCTTGAGTATGTCTTTTCCATGTACATTGAACAGTCTTGTAAATTTTGTATATATGTTGGTTTTCTTTGGTACAGTCCTCTTGCCTTGTCTGGGAAAGTCCTTGGTTTTTGGTCCTTTTCCTTGGTCTACTTCAACCATGAGATCTGAAATCTTGGCATGCCACTAGTGGAACATTCAATGTTTCATGTTCCACTGGTCATAAAATACATTTTCCTTGGTATTCTCTTGGGTTGTATGGACTAGGGTTTAGGGTTTTATGTGGGGAGTTTTTTTACTTGGAATATTTTCTCCTTTGTTTAAACCCTTGCTCTTTGGTCTAACCCTTCATTCACTTGCTATTCCTGGTTTCCGGTCATGTTAGAAAAAAATTGAGTCATTGAATTTCATGTTTTATTTGACCCTTTATACTTAGGCTTCCTCGTTTGACCGTTATGCAATATTAGTTTTTAATCTTTGGGTCTAGGTTGATGTTTTATAATTTTTTAATTTCTAGCATGTTTGGCCTTTATGTCTGTTTCCAAAATTATCTTTAAGGTCTTTTATGTCCCTTTGGGTCATTTTCCTTGGCGTTCCCTCTTTTAAAACAACTTGGTGCATGTGTATATTTTTGTCACTTATATTTATTGCTCATCTCTAAAGTTGTTTCTATCATTAGGTTCATTACCATGATGAGCGATGAGCCTATCATTCTCTTTTGCATCGCATGTCATTGAAAGCTTTTGATCTTCATAATTGATTACTATGATGAGTGATATGGCTGTGTGCCTTTCATATCACTTATCACTAAAATGTTTCAGCTTCCCAGTTCCTTTTCAATGAGGTGCGATGAATGTTGTTTCTTCCTTCTGTCATGTTGTCACAGAAATATTTCATCACCTTTTTCATTCACTATGACAAGTGAAAGGAAGGTTGAGAATGGATATATGTGATCTTTCCACTTTTCAACATCTGGTGTATCATTGGAAGTTCCCCCTCGCTAAAATACAAATGCAGCCTTGTGAAATTTTCATGACAAGTGATGAAGGATATATTGGGGAATATTATTTCCATTGGAGGTGTTGTCTCTCATTGTTGAAGTTTGGACATAACTTTAGGGAATTATTGTGATGAGTGACAAACTCCAAAGAGTATGGTGAATGTGTAGATGAGTACGTGGTAGCTGTTTGAGGTATCATCGCTTTTTCAAAGCACATGTATAAAATCATGTGGAAATGGGTGAGGATGATCATTGATCATGTTTTAAATAAAAAGGATTGATAACCAAGATTTAAACTTGTGTGGCTAGTTGTCAATTCGCTCATGTGAGCTCTTTCTTTTGAATATTAATTATGGACGCACTCTAGTCATTTCACATAAAGAGAGTTGTTAGGAATTTTCTTTCACAATTGCAATCATTGAGAGCTAAATAATTGGTCTATAGCTAGAGAAGGTGTTGAGAGATTGGGAAAATAGTTATAGAGGCATTGCAGAGAAATTTTCTCAGGTAAGCAAGTATTTGCACTTTACTATGCACAAATTAGCTAGTTTGGAAAATTGTTGAAAGTTATGTAAGCTTTAGATACTTAGGTTTACAATGGTTTGATTATTTGAAAATTCCATTTGAGTTGGTAGGAAGTGTGTGTGGTCTGGGAATATTTTTTGTTTTGTAAGTTTTCCTCTACGAGCATAACCCAGTGAGATTCTTTTGTAAGTGAAAATTTGCAAACGCTAGTCCCATCATACCATGACAACGAGTAAGCCTAGTGAGTCAAAAATTAGGCTAGAGAGGAAACCCAAATAGAGGAGAATCAAGAGGCACAAGCCCCAACATAACATCCCTAGAATTAAACTACATATACCTGAGAAATCTACAAAGCCAAGGGTAGAGAAGAGAACTTTTGCTGCATTCACAGAGGGTGAAGCTAAGAGTACTTACAACTTGAGAAGTAGAGTTGTTAATTGCAATTAGGGTGAGCCTAGTAATATGATCATGAAGGAATAGAGTGTTGAAAAGTAGGAACCTAAATTACAGAAATTGATAAAGTGTAATAAGAAAAAGGAGGATAAGGACCACAAAGCTTATGATTCTTATATGGGGGAGCCTAATGTTTCCATGGAAGATGAGGTAGAATATGATCCAAAATTTGACCATTATCTTCTTACACTTTTAGGTCTAGAAGACTCTAATGATGTCTAAATAAATTCTCTAGTTTTAACAAAATCAGAGAGGTGACATGCATACTCTGATTCTGAAGATGATGAACCATTGCAAAAATGGAGTTTTGGTTTGGAGTTTTTTTATTGGAGGCTAATGTGGATGGGATGTTTTGATGTTGCTACAATGATGAAGGATTCCTTTTGGAAGGCGGATATATATTCTTTAGCAAGTGAAAGGAGTTTTTGCCTTATGTGTTTTTCCCCCCTTTCTGCAAAGTTAAAATGTAACCTCTTGGGGAGTTTTGAAATTGAAATGAAATGAATGTCAAATGTAAAATGTGATTGAAATTGTAATTTGGCCTGAAGCTTGTTGCTCCCATGTTTCTATAAATGGGAATTCAAAGCCAATTACAAAGGTCTTTGGCTGGAGAAAGTTTGAAATATTGTAATAGAAAATTTTGTAAATCAAGCACAAGTGAATAAAATAGTATTGAGTCTTAGGTATGCATTCTAGTTTGTAATAGGCATAACATTTTTATAGTAGCAACGACATATGAATGAGAATTGCAAATTTTGGAACAAATTCTCTCCTATGTATTTTTTCTCTCAAATTATGAATAGAATGATCAAGGATCTTCTGTTTTTCTTCAATCATTTTGGTTTAATATATGGTTTAATTCTCGCTTTAGTTCAAAGAACTAATTAAATTCTCTAATGAAATCATATGTTTGTGAGATGGAATTCAAGGATTATTAAGTAGTTTCCAATTCTAGATATTATGAGTTATGTTTTACAAAGCAATATATCAATAGCCTATAAATGATGAGTTTAATTGCTAATGTATTATATTTTATTACAAATATGATTGTGTTACCCATGCAGAAAACACTGGTATATTAGTTTGGTCATTCTAGGTGTAGATGAGTTGGGGTGTACCTAACGAAGACACAAACCTTAATGAAAATCACTTACACAACTTTGATTGCAATAAAGTATTATGAAGTACCACTCATTCCTTGCTTTAGGTAATTTGATTTTCTTAAGGGTCAACCAAATCCTTGAGGGATTGTATCTAAATAACAACTTATAGGAATTTTCATTTGTTTGTCATAATGTTCATAATAAAATGGCACAAGAATATCATCTAAACATTGTTAGGATTACCCTCCTAGGTCTCATAGAGCCCAAAGTGCAGAAGCAGAAGCCTAAAAAGCCTTCACCGGTTCATTGGCCAATCCTTACCCTTGTTGATCATGAATTATGGAAAATTCATAAGTATTTGGTGAGATTAAGTTTGGTTCTTAAAAAATAACCAACACACCTCTATCACCTCTTTTTAATACTTTTTAAGAGTTTAACCAAACACTTTCATTCTTATGTCAAAATCTTGAGGGGGCATCCTATATTCATTTCTTCAAGTCTTCATTTCTTCATTCCCTGGGAAAAACTAGGGCATCTCATCACTTTCTTTGAAACAACGTTATAAAAGTGCACTGTCTCAAAGAGGGGCAAAATGTAGACACCTAATTTTGGCTAAATGATTAAATTGATAATCATTTTCACTTCATCTTGATAATTAAATAATTTCACATTATTTGATTAAATCATAGTATCTATTCCTCTATATTAATTTAGCATTTGATGTTATTTAATTAATTTACTAATTATTCTTCTATTCTAAAGTTTAATTAAATAATTCATTAATATTTAATTAATTATCCATTTCCCACTTCCTAACTTAAATAATTATTTAAATTAATCTCTCAACATTATATTCTTTCAAAAATAAATAAAATCATTTATTTTATTTATTAAATTAAATCTTGCACATGTAAACAATAATTAAATTTATTTAATTATTAAATGCTCATGCAAATCCCACCTTGCCTATTGACTGAGACTTACTCTCACTTCACTAATCAATCTAATCAGTCCACTCATCAATCAGATCTACTTCACTCCTACTCTCTTTGAGTCCTCTAAGCAATCAATTCAGCCCACTACTCATTAATTTGAGTTAGCACTTCAATCAATCCTCTTAATTGAATCATGTAACCACTTAACCAAGAATCTTAATTCCTGTTATCAATTCTCAACCATTGATCTTCTCAATCTCTCCTATAATATTGACGGTTGATCAGTGACATCAAATATATATAAATGCAACCATCCTCTCCTTCATTATTCATCTTAGATCACATAGGAAAACTATGGTCATATTTTGTAGGTGCTTTTGTGTTATTGTGCTTAATATAATTCTGAGAGAAAATATTATTCATACCATTTCTCTCAAGGTGAAATAGAGGAGAGCAATGGAGTTGTGCTAGGATTAATTGTGTGTGCACATTCATAGGTTTGCATCATGTTTAATTCAGTTTATCTTATTTACTCTATTGTTGTGATCATTTGACTAAATTTTTTGAGTAATGCTTTTATCCCTTCAGTATTTCACAATCAATTTTTTTGATCATGTACATTATTTATTTTGTGGAAATTTTCCTCCATTTGACCATTCAAATTTGTAAGCTTATTATTTCTAGCCAACAAGACATTTATAAATGATGTAGGGACTTCTAGATATAATAAATTTTGACTCGAGAGTCTACTTGGGTTGATTTTTTTGTGTTGGAGTGTAGTGCCCCACCACGCAACCCCAAAGGATAACTAACACATCAACATTCAAAACAAAATCCATCCACACCAAGAAAGAGCTAATCTCAGAGGGGCATTACGTCCTCCCCCCCTAAGATTTGACTTACTCTTGGAAGTCGCAAGGCTAAATAAAATGTACGCAAATGGAAGCAATATCAACTCCAACAATAACATCATGACATAATCAAATAACAGAAGACACCAAACAAAACAACTATCATAACATGAAAATCGTACTGACAGGGTTACAAGGTGGGGTACTCATCCTCATCGAGGATCATGGCAAGGTTGGGTACCCTTCTTGTCAACTCTGTGTTTCCACGTCATACCCATTGGGATTGTAAGGTACATTTAGACCTAACAATGCAAGTGTAGTCGATGTTAGGTACCTGTAATCCTGCATCAAAACAAGATGTCAAGCATATATACATCAAATAACAAGCATAGCATGAGAAGAAGTAACTGCGTAACAGGGCTCTCATGAGCGAGTGATACTACACTGTCCCTCTCATCAATAATCCAATCAGTAACCACATCATAATCATCTCATCAAGTAATCACTGATCAACAACATAACAAGCATAATACAAGTCTATCTTAACCAATTTAATCCAATCACATTATACTCATATCAATACTTCTAATGTCATGTAATACATTTTGCTACTTCAGATTATCACATTTTTACAAAATATTGCATAATTATGCATTCAAGGCACTCATCTTTCATAAAATATTCATTGTTTTCACACAAGACATTCTACTTCATTCATTATTCAACACCTCACAATGTATGTGACACAAGATCATGTTTTATGCCCATTCAAAACATAAAACACACTTTTAACACATCAAAAGTACAAAATTTCAAGTTTAAACATACACTCACTACATACACACTCAAATTCACTTCATAGGGAACACACCACAAGGCAACACAAGGGTCCCAAAATGCATTCCCAGTAGGAAGAATATCGGTGCATTACGCACTACACTGAGGGTCCTATCCTTTCCATCGGTTTCCCCACCATGCAACCCCAAAGGATAACTAACACATCAACATTCAAAAGTAAATCTATAAGAAGAATTGGAGGTCTAAGTGTGGGAACAAGGATGGAGGTTCAAAATGGAGTGTTAAGATTAAAATTCTTCATCACAAAAATAGGGATAACTATAAGAAACCCCCCCCCCAAAAAAAATACAAAAAAAAAGATATAAAATCTTGACAAATCTTTTATTTAAAAAAAGTTCTATTGGCGAATATTTCCTTTTTTTTTTTAGGAAAATATAAATTTTATTGGAAGTTATTTTACATCACTAAAATTGGAGGGTGGAAATGATTAATGGCTTTAAGGGTTAGACTCTATAATATTAGTTTTCACCATTGAATTGAAATATAATCTAATGACCCTTGTGTTTCATGAGGTAATATGTACCTACAATTTTTAATGTGCATGGATCCCAAAATTTCTTTTGGATCATTCATCTCCATTGAGATCTATGATCTAAAATTAATTTTTGGCCCCATGAGCATTAGAAATAGTGGGTATATTTTACCTCATGGAATAAAATGAGGGTCGTTATATTATATTATAAATCTATGGTTGCAACAAAAGATTGGTGATATAGCCCTAAAGTAACTAATAATTATGATATATTATTGGTGAATAAATTTAAATTTAGACTACAATAATTTATAAAATTTAGGTGAATTTGATCTAATCATGTATCGAATACTATAGTAAATTTTTGAACTAATTTTTTAAATAAAATAAACTCTTTTGTGTTTTAAATAGAACTAAAATAAAATTTTGTAAAAATGTGGCGATTCAAGTTGACCTACAACTTGAACTATTAGCCAAATTTTTATCCCCAAATTTCAACTGTTAGCCAATTGGCAAATATTTGCCACTAAAAAAATCACTGCATAAAAATTATTAAATATAAACTTTGATTTATTTAGTTGTAATAGTTTTCATTAGTAAAAAAAAAAAAAGCTATGCCTTACATGTAGTAATCTCATTGTGACAATATATAATAAGTTGAATGTGAAGATAATAAAGTCTATTTTTCTTTTCATATAGTTTCGTATGACATTTTGTTTTTAGGTATTTGATTACATGGTTGGAAAATACTTCATTGAATCCTCTGCCCATGACTCAAAATTTCATGATGAATATACACATATCCACATAGTAATAGCTATTCAAGGTACATATATTGATAACTAGACATATTAGTCCTACTTCACATTCACACTACCATACACAAATAGCTTTGCATAAAGGCCACATGAATGTGGTGATATCTATGTGTACAAAGAGTAGCTGCATTACATTCACAACATTTTTGTGTTGGATGTTAATGGTGTTAATATTTTTATTATTGATGAGGACGTCTTTCACATGGTGTTTCTCTTGAATTTTGAATCTCATACCCCTCTAGACTTAAAATCCTTGTCCACATGAAATTCACATGCTAGGAAAGATATTGACCCAAAAAAGATAATTTTGTGCAAAATCCAAGATAAAAGGGCATTTTTAGATTATCTATTGTTTGTAACAAAGCAAAAAAAAATTAGTGTTACATTAGAGTTATTATTTCACCACCATGACCAAATTTAAATACTCTAATGTATTGCATTTATTTTCCTTAAATAATTTAATTATTTATCTATCAATATATAATAGTCAAATTAATTAATCTAGATTAATTTATATTGTTGTCTATATTTTATTTGATTAACATATCTTAAGCTTAAAGAAAGATTGTTTTCTTTTACAACACAATCAATTTAACTAATTCATTAACCTACATTTAGAATCTAAATTTGATAATTGATCTTACTTATTGATGATATTTATCCATTTAAAATTACCCTTCAAACGGATGCACAATTGCTTAAGGTCGTGGAACGTGCAAAGACCTGGTGCGAATTAGCTAATCCCACGCCAAAAGTATTTATTGTCGTTTTACTCTTCTCCGCGACTTTACGATACCCGTCGTTCTCTCGTCGCTCTCTTGTATGTGTATTATTTCCTGCTCGCTACGACGACTACTGACTTGCGCGTAAGTTAAAATTGACTGGACTCTTCTGCTGAGCAAGTGTTTCTGAACCCTTTGACACGGAACACAAGAAACGAAATTTCTACGCGATTGGAACAACAGTATAATTGTGACCGTCAACTCAGATTTTTTGAATGGCGGTTCTCTTTTAAATTTTTGGAAAATTGGTATGAATCTGCATCTTACATGTTTGAGAAATTGGGCCTCAGTGCACGTCTTTCTAAAATCGATTGGCCTATTGGAAGTGACGTTTCCCTTTCGAGGAAGTTTCCACCTTGGCATGTCTATTTCGTTTTTAACGGTGGAGGGAGTTTCGTTTCACCGCTAACACTTCAGCGATGAACGAGATCAGGGAAAAATTCTGCTTAATCATGTTTTTTGCTTTGACAGTGTTCATTCAACTGAAGAGTAATGATGCTGCAGTCGAGGCTGTAGATACTCTTTCCTTGGGCGCCTCGATTACTGGAAATCAGACAATAATTTCAAAGAATGGCACATTTGAATTGGGGTTCTTCAGCCCAACTGGAACCAATAACTGGTATATTGGCATCTGGTATGCAAATATAACAGAGAAGACGGTCATTTGGGTGGCTAACAGGGAGAATCCCGCGAGAAACAGGTCTGGCATTTTGAAGCTGTCAAAAGAAGGTGATCTGCGATCGTTTGACGCAACGGGTGCATCCATTTGGTCGCCCAATGTGACCAAAAAGCCTTCCGCCGCTGTGATATTAGATTCTGGTAATTTTTTAATGCTAAGTGATGACAATAAATCTGAAACTGTTTGGCAGAGTTTCGACTATCCTGCAGACACGTGGTTGCCAGGGATGAGGTTCGGTGGACGGCAAAAGATAGTCTGTTGGAAAAATTCATTGGATCCAGCTCCTGGGCTTTACTCCTTTCACATGGATCCATCTGGGGCCAGACAATTCGTGCTAACATGGAACAATTCTGTACAGTATTGGGTGACTGGAACATGGGATGGCAAAATTTTCAGTGAAATTCCAGAAATGAAAAACAATGGCGCCTCCAGAGTGAGCATTGAAAGTACTAGCTCTGATTCATATTTCAGTTATAATATGCCTGGTATTAACGCGCTCTCACATTTCTCCCTAACTGTGTTGGGAGGAATCGAATTATATACTTTGTCTGATAGCAGTAAATGGAACGCGTTCTGGTCTCGACCCAGAGATCAATGCGCCATATATGGTCTCTGTGGCGGTTACGGAAGCTGCAACTCCAACAATCTTCAATTCTGCAGCTGCGTGGAAGGCTTCGTCCCCACCGACAATCGCGCCTGGGAATCGCAAGAATGGTCGAATGGCTGTGTTCGAAAGAGCCCGTTAAGCTGTGGTGACATAAATGGGAGCACCGACGGATTCATCAACCCTAGTGTAACGTTGCCTAATGATTACGCTTCCTCATACCCTGCATACAAAAAGAACGATTGCGAGAAAGTGTGCCTCCGCAACTGTTCGTGCACTGCGTTTGCTTTCAATCCATCTCCAGCTCTCTGTCAAATCTGGTCCGGAGATTTGTTAAACATGCGTAACTCTTTTCCATCAAAAGGAAATTCAAATCTCTTCATTCGCGTAGCTGCCTCAGCACTTCCAAAGTTTGATCCACCACACTCCTCCAAAAGCATGACCAGAAGTATTGTTGGTGCAGTGCTTGGTATTGTTAGTGCTATCATCGTCGCTTTGGTTTTCTTTTCCATTTTAACGTGGCGAAGGCATCGGCAGAGGCATCGACTACGATCAACAGAGAGGTGTGAAGATTCTTCTAACTCATTTCTTAGAATGTTTAGTTACAAGGAGTTGAAGATTGCAACTAGGAATTTCAGGTCTAAGTTGGGGAGTGGAGGATTCGGTTCAGTGTTCAAAGGATCTCTAACAGACGGTACGCTTGTGGCCGTAAAGAAAATGGAGGGTTCGAGACAAAATGAGAAGGAATTCCGAGCGGAAATCAGTTCTCTCGGGAACATACAACATGTGAATTTGGTCAGGCTTCGAGGGTTTTGTGCGGAAGGATCGAGAAGGTTTCTGATTTATGATTACATGCCCAACGGCTCTCTGAATTCCTTACTCTTCACAAGTAATTCCAAAAGCAAACGGAAGGTGCTCGACTGGAAGACCCGATTCGATATCGCGTTAGGCACTGCAAGAGGGCTACATTATCTCCACGAAAAATGCAGAGATCGCATCATTCACAGCGATGTTAAGCCAGAAAATATCCTGTTGGATGGTAATTTGTCGCCGAAGTTGGCAGATTTCGGGTCGGCAAAGCTGGTGGGTAGAGATTTGAGCCGCGTCCTGACCACTACAAGAGGAACGAGAGGGTACTTGGCTCCAGAGTGGATCTCCGGTCTTCCCATCACTCCCAAGGTTGATGTTTACAGTTTTGGTATGACGCTCTTGGAAATCATTTCCGGCCGAAGAATTCTGGACTTAAACGTGCAAGATTCAAGTAAGTATTACTTTCCCACATGGGCTGCAACTCAAATTTACGAGGAGAACACAATTAATATTGTGGAGGAGGGTGTTGCAGAGGAGAGAGATATTGAAGAGGTGAGAAGAGCAACTATTGTTGGGTTGTTATGCATTGAAGAGGATGAGGAGGTGAGGCCAAGCATTGGGCAGGTGGTGCTAATGCTGGAAGGAAAAATGGATCCTCAAATTCAGCAGCTTCAGAGCTCTACGGTCATGGACACGCAAGCAGACCGAGGGGACACTGACAGCGATAGCGATGTCGATATTACTAGTTAGAGTAATGTAAGAGGGACACATTCACAGTTTAAAATAACATAGGAGGCAGGTTATTTAAACTTAAACGTTAGTTAAGCTGTAAATGTAAGTTTAATTATAATTAATATATTTATTTTAGTAGTGACCCACATTATTAAATATTAAAATTAATTTAGTTTATAAGTTATAATTTTTTAAATTATTATTCAGTTATTAATTAAATTTATATGTTTTAAATTTTTATTATGGTTTTCAATTTTTTATTTACAAATAGTAAATTTAGTATTGTAGTAAAAAAAGAGTATTTTTTTAATAAAAGTTTGAAGTGAGAATCTATGCAAGTTGGAGGATTTGGCTTATGCATGGTCTAGAGATATTGGCTTAGTATAAATTCATTATTCTATATACATGCAACACTCTTTAGTTTATTATCTCACTACAACAAATACTTTAAACTTAATGAACAATCCTCTCTTGAATTCCTTGGATTTAGATAGAAGTCCCAAGATTGCTCATTCATTTTTGGGTATTATTAGATCAAATAATCTAATTTATAAGGCAATGCATATGCTACAATCTTGATAAACTCTATTTACTCCAACCCTCACGAACTTACCAAAGATTTGAGAGAATTTTTCAGAGTTTCAGTTGATCTTACTTTGCTTTATGTAGAAAGTAGCATACATCAATTGTCTTAATACTTATTTCTAGTGTCAATACTTAGATCACAAGATAAGAGACTACCTTCTAATGGTGTGGTCTAACACTAAGCCAACTTTTGATACTTCAATGTTAATCAGTAACAATAAGGAATTGATCACCACTAACAATAAAAAACCTATGGTGGTACCAATTTTTATAAGAAGAGTCAATTTGCACATGATGTCAAGTCACGCTAGTTTTTTATTAGAAAAGATTATTTTGGGTGACTACATGTTGATGATAGTCCAAATAGAAGCCTTTAGTGGTAATGAAAATGTTGAAAAATAGTTATAAAGTAGCCTTGTGTGAAGAGGGCTTATCCATAATGTTAAAAATACATAGTTATAGAAGTTTTAGCATTTCAAAGATTGTTTACAAGATTTTTTTGGATAATTTTAATTTATTCTTGTGAAAATTACACATTTCAAAGAGGAAATTTTTGAATTTTTAAAAAATGCTTGGATGTTATTTTGTCACACAACTTTTTATGAACATATTAATCTTTAATTACTAAAAAGATCTACACATGTAAATGAAATATTGATAGATGTTATAAATATTTTAAGAATATGTTTTAAAAATAAACAAATAATTACTAAATTTTTAATAGAATTTTTAAAAAATCAATAAGCTATTTTCTATCAACTTGATGCCAAATGTTTAAAATTATATTTTTTTGGGCATATGTTTCATGAAACTTATAAAAAAAATTCAAACATTCATCTTTTAATAATCTAAGTTTTGTCAAACTTTCATCTTTTAAAATCTATTATAGATTGAAAGATATGAATATTTTCCAATGTATGCATCTATTAGCCATTTACAAATAAGGTATTTAATAAATATTTTATATTTTCAAATTAGCTTAATGACAAGTCACTTAAATTTAGTGAAAAAATTAGAGAGACTTTTATTGATAACATTATGTCTATAAGTTACAAAGAAAATAAGTAGGAAAATCGATGCAAATAAAATGTGTTAGATTATATTCCTCTTTCCTTAGCTTGTAAATTTTAGTTTTGCAAGTTAAATTCCTTGTCCATCTCATTTCTATTATTCCTCACATTGGGATCCTTTTATAGCATCTTATGAAAAATCTTCCAAACTAATTTATAATTTTATCTAGCCCAATGTCAAACAAAACCAAGCTTTTCATAGAGTTACCTAGAATATTTTTTTAATCATTAATCATATAAAGGAGGAATATACATCATTAATGTGCAAAGATAAAACAATTATAGTTTCTTCCATGTGGAATATTGTATCTACTAAAGGTTCAGAGGCTTCAACAAATCTCCTCAAGAGTTGCATTTATACAAATGTACTTGGTAGTTAGAACTCATAGAAAGGAATAAGTGTCCACAAATTCTCCTTTCATCTCAATATTGGTTAAACTTGAAGGCTTGTATGTTGTTTATAGAATTTAAAAGGATTGTGAGTAAGCTAAATTGATCCTCAAATTTGATGGGCATGTGTTTAGGATTAAAGTTTTATACAAATACTATGTAACATTGGTGTAGGAGGATAAGAATAATCTTACATCAACCAAAAATGTTTTATTTTAATTATTTATTTTGTTTGCAAGTCCTCACTTTCCACTCAGTTAGTCACCAAATATTCTACTATATTTCATTGTAAGTACATATTTCACCTCATGATTGAAGACATGTTCATCATGGATCCTATAACATATCCAAATATCATGATACTTTGATCACATCAAAAGAATATATTATTTTTTTATCTTTTATTAGGCATAATAAATATTATATAGTGACTTTTACCTTTATTATTTAAGGTTTGCACTAATTTCTCAAAGCATGTGACAACTAAGGAACATGTTACAATGTGTATTAGGCCTTGGAGGCATTATGGTTAGGAATGTAAAAATACCATTAATCTATCCTTATCAAATTCATCCTTGAAGATGCATCCACACATTCCATGACACATTGACCTTGGTGCAACCTTGTGACTAATGGAGGTCATTCCTATGATTGGTAGTTGATATACATACACTCATGAAGATCATTAGAAAGTAGAATTAAGATTGGACTTCTTATTATAGTTGTTCTTCGAAGCCTATAATTTAAAGTCTAAATTTGACAATCAACATTATTTATCAAAGATTATTTTAAAAAAAATTATTTATTTAAAATTGTCCCAAAAATATTAAAACATACCTTATTTTAAAAAGTCATATATATAAAAACAATCATATAAAAAATATTCATGACCATACATTTTGCTTAAAATTATAATTATTATATTATTAAAAATACGAAAAGATGGGCATATGGTCATCAAGTTTCCCTTACAGTATACAAAGTTTGTTTTGTAGATTGTTTAAGTAGTAATATAAATCTAAAAAGTCTAATGTCCATTATGTAATCAAATGAGACGGATATGTGATTATTTAAGAATTGTGAAAGATGGAGGAAGTAATTAATTCATTCATTCGTGCGAATTAGATAAACCCGCGCCAAAAGTCTCTATTTTAACGCCGCGATACTCTTCTCCACGACTTTACTTTGACTACGATGACTGACTTTTGCGCAAACGTTAAAATTGACTAGACTTGTCTACCGGGCAACGTGTTTTTAACCCTCTGATGCGGAACGCAAGAAACGAAATATCCACTTGTTTGTAACAACACTATAATTTTGGCTGTCAATTAGATTTTTTGAATAGCGGCTGCCTTTAAATTTTGGAGGTCCAACCTAAATGTCACCATCCACCCACGCATCCAGGTTAAAAACATTATTATATGAGACAGTGTGCATTAAATTTAAAGCATTGTCTTAAGTGGTACAAATTTCGTGTCAAAATTAATATATGGGACAGTGTGCATGCATTCCAAGCTCTTTGGTATGAATCTGCATCTTACACGTTTGGGAAATTGGGCCTCTTTAGAGAAAGGCTTTCTAAATTGAATGACCTCTTGGTAGGGACGTTTCTCTTTCGGGGAAGTTTCCACCTTACCATTTCTCTTGAATTTTAACGCTAGAGGGACGTTCGTTCCATCGCTAACACCTTCAGCGATGGACGAAATCAGGGGAAAAATCTGCTTAAGCCTGTTTTTCTGTTTTTACAGTCTTTATTCAACTGAAGAATTATGGTGCTGTAGTTGGGGCTGGAGATACTCTTTCCTTGGGCACCTCGCTTATTGGAAAGCACACAATAATTTCGAAGAACGACACATTTGAATTAGGATTCTTCAGCCCAAATGGAACCAAGAATTGGTATATTGGCATCTGGTATGCTAAATACCAGAGAAGACGATCGTTTGGGTGGGTAACAGGGAGACTTCTGCGAGAAAGTGGTCTGGCGTTTTGAAGCAGTTTAGAGAAGGTAATTCGCAACAGTTCGATGCAGAAGGCGCATCTCTTAGGTCAGCCAACATATCGAACAAAGGCCCCCCGGGCTTTGATATTAGATTCTGGCAACTTTTTAATGATCAGTGATGAGAATAAATCTAAGACGGTTTTGCAGAGTTTTGACTATCCAGTAGACACCTGGTTGCCAGGGATGAGGTTCGGTGGACAACAAAAGCAGTCTCTTGGAAATACTCATTAGATCCTGCTCTTAGGCTTTTCTCCTATCACTTGGATCCATCTGAGGCCAAAAATATTGTGCTATCATGGAACAATACTGTACAGTATTGGGAGTGCGGAACATGGGATGGTAAAATTTTCAGTGCAGTCCTCGAAATTTTAGAGAAAGGATCCTACTATATCAGCGTTGATACTACTAGATCTGGTTTGTATGTCAGTTGTGCATCCTTCAATGTGTCTTCACGTTTTGTCCTAATGTTGGAGATAATGTTTATTATGGAAAGTATATATAAAAAAAAAAGTCTCAGTGGAAATATCTATTCAAAATATTCAATCTTTTTTGGAATGTTTCAAAGTATGGAAACCTCCATTTCTTTTTAGATTTTTTCTTTTTAAAGATTTTTATTAGCATCTATGCATTTATAAATACAGTAGCAACTCTACTTCTGTGCATTTATGGAGAAATCAACAAAGTGTGACGTAATATATGATATTTGAGAATATATGATATTCAAGTTTTTTTATTTGTTGCATTCTTTTCTATTCTATTTTGAATATTTTGTTTATTTAATATGGTATCAGAGCATTATTAAATCTTGGGCTGTAATACATGGGTTTTGTAGTGTTGATTGTGAACTATGCAAGTTGTGATTTGAGTTTGAATAATACTTTTTTGTGGCAAAGGAAGCAAGCAATATTGCAGCAAAGAAGGAAACCAAATCAATAAAAAATTGGTGAGAGATTTCTAATTTTAATTATCATCTCAAAAGAAATAATTTAACATAATGGATTCCATTGGTATTCCTTTACCTAAAATTAAATTAAAACAGAAAAAACATTATGGTTGTGTGTCTCATATGGAGATTTTTCTAACACTTCAAAATTGCAATGAAATTGTTAATGGTAGTGAACAAAGACTAGCAAACATTGGAAAAGATCAAGAAGATTGAGATAAAAGAGATAAAAAGGTGGCAACATTGATCAAGCTTACACTTTTAGAAGAAGTTTCTCTAGAATTTTGCAATGAGAGAAGTGGAATCAAAGTATGAAATATTTTGAGAAGCGCATATGAAAATTCAAGTGATGTATGGATTTTAACTCTCACCACATAATTATACAACATACAATTATCAAATTCACAAGAGCTAGTCCCTCATCTAAACAAATTAAAAGGACAAAAAATGAACTTGCTTCTCTTGGAAAGGATATAGATGATAAAGATTTTGTGTAAATAATTTTATTGAGTCTTCTAGGATCCTATCAATCATTTATAAGAGGGCTAGATATTGTTGATAAATTTAAAAATATAAAATATGAAGAGTTATGTGCTAAGTTAGTGTAAGAAGAAAAATGACAAATCAAAGAAAGGGAGTCATTTAGTGATGATTCTATTGATTATTTGCAATGATAAAACTATTTACCGATAGATTGATATCCATATAAACTAGTACATGTGCACTTCTAGAGCATGTGTATAAACTTGTTCCTAGGAATAGAGTACACAACTTTCTTATCATAAACATTTAAAATATTAATGTACATTAACTTAATTATTTTCACCTCACAATTTTCTATATTAACAATTTTCTATGTACAATAATATTATACTAGCAATCACACCTTGGTGTACAATGAGTGCACCAAAAGGTGTGGAATGTCAATTTGAAAAAAAGGTCTATTTTTTGGGTACATTTATGCAATAAATCTCTCAATGGAGAAGTGATATCCATCCATTTACAAGGATCCAAACATGATTGAAACAAAACCCTTGAATAAGGAAAATAATTGTAGTGCCAACCCACCTTGTCTTGCTTATTTATTTTTCCACGGGCACAAATTCACCAACCAAGCTATTCTCATGTAAAAAAATTGTACCAAATGTTACAAGGCCATCTAGAGGGATGTTTCACCAACTTTGATAGCCAAAATGGTGTTAATTTACATAACCTTAACATGCACTTTTTCACTTGTTTTCTTGATCACGTCAATTTAAGACACCACAATGGGTATAAGGAAAATAATGGTATAGTGTAATTTAAGACTCTCAAATACCCTCTCTTTGTTCTCTAAGTGGGTATGTGTAGGATCATCATTTAAAAAATAGGCCCTTAAGCGGTGAAAAATTCAGAAAAATCAGAGTTAGGCAACTTGACATAAAAATTTGAATAAGCAATCTATATTATTTCAAAAATATGTAACAATAAAATCTATAGAAAATTTAATGTAGTTTCTAAACTACTAGATTTTTATAAAAAAAAAATCTATTTAGTGAAATTTGAAATTTCAATGCAGTAGTACTTAAATTTCAGGGAAAAAATAAGAAGTAGGTGCCTGTCTGACCACCCTAACCACAATAAAATGATAATATTTTTTTATAATATTTTAGATATAAGTAGAGGACTCATGTCTAGATGTGATGCATATTTTTGTAATTTTTTTCCAAGAAAATTATTAATTATAATTTTTTTTATTAAAACTTATTAAAAATATAAAAACTCGTATGCCTGACAACCTTAACTTGGTCAAAACTTCATGAAATTCATTTTTTTTAATCCTATAGTATGTGAAGCATATAATGGCACACATGTTTTAGATTCAAAAATGTGATATCATTTGAAAGCTATAGAAGTTTTTCAATCATCCTATCATTCAAGACTTTAATCATAATTCAAATACAAAATGAATAATAATTATTTATTAAATTCAAAGTAAAGCATAATTTATATTGGTAGAAAGTTGAGAATCTACTTTAAAAACCCTTTTTGTTTCATCAATTTTTGGTAAAAAAAAGTCATCAGCCACATACCCTACACATACCCATCATATAGCCACTTTTTGACCCATCATGATCCTGCACATACCCAAGTCTCACTCTATTTTTTCATCTAACTCCTTACCCCCTCTTCTCCCTCTTTATCTTCCCCACTCTATCACTCCCTCTTTTTGTCTATATCTCTCCCTCTCTCCATTGCAAACATAACATGAGTCTATTGATAATGGATCCTAATTATCTTCCCCATTCAAAGGTTTTATTTCAACTTGTATTAATGGAAACAGTATCCCTTTTTCCTACATTTGGGAATAGTTAACAATAAATGAACCTAATGTTGCCTTGATTTAATGTTGTAATGTGTTTTACATATTCACATTGAGTTGGGGCCCTTGTTAATAAAATCGACTTGATTACATGCCTTATTTAGGGTGTTGTAAAGTGTTTTCTTACACTTTCACACTAATCTATGGTTTCAAATTAATTAATTAAGGTTAATCAAGCTTAATTGGCCCCTTTGATTCAAATCTAAGCCTTATAAATTACATTTTTCAAGGATCTGTCCCGACACCCATTAATGATATTACATGAAATTTACATTGAAAAAGTTGGAGTCCTAGAAAATTGTGCTAGGGCCCATTGGCCACTTTGGGTAAATGAGTCCTCTTAACCTAGGAAACCCATTTTTTGGCATATTTGAGGTAGGTTTTTGTTGTTATTTCAACTCTCTGAAGCTTGGTCCTAGAAAGTTTTGCTAGGATTCCCAGGACACCCCTTTTTGAATTTATTTGTGGCAAGATCTTAATGATTTTGAATTCTAGATATGAGCCCAGGTTGGATTATTTAAATTTTGGGGTTAATCCTTAGATTTAGTATAAATATAAGGCTAATTCACATAGTTTCACCTAGAAGATTCCAAGCAATCAAGAGTACATTCAAAAGAGCATTATAAAGCATTTCAAAGGAATTCAAAGGCATATTATCAAGGTTTTATTATACCAATTCAAGGCCATATCATTATGTCAAAGACATAGTACTTCAAGCATGTTGTTGAACTAGTCTTGTTAATGTAGCATTGAAGATCCATTTGCAAGCATTGTTTCACATCTAATTCAAGATCAAGATTTACATTCTACATGGCCAATTCATGTTAGTTTATAGATTTACATTCCAATAAATCTCCCAAGGTATCATTGTTTCATGTTTCATGTTCATGTTTCATTATTTCATCACAAGGTTTAATTACCTAAAAGGGGTTTGACCAAGGAAAACTCCTATCCTATAAAAATCAACAATTTTTTCTCCTCTTTGATGTGTGTTTGCAGGATGTAGGTTGAAAATCAAGTGGAGAGCAAGATTGGAGGAAAATTGTCAAGTTCTAATGTTCTCATCCATCGTCCAAGAACATGAAAACAAGGCTACATAATTTGTTTCAAGTTTTTGAGAGCTAAGCATCGAGGAGATGAAAGTGCATGCATTTTGCGACATAGCCCAAAAGTTAGTTTCTAGAAACCCTAATAGGGACCCATTCGCCAGTAAAGGCGAATGAGTCCTCAATGACCTAAAAACAAATTTCAACAAGGTACACATTGTTTTAGCCTCTCAAAAATTCCCTTATTGTTGCTATAGTAATTAGGAGTCATTTATGATTGTTATTTATGCATTTTGGCCTTCATGATTGAATGAAACATCTCTAAGAAAAATTAGTGGTTTATCATCTTGTTCATTCATTTTGATAAACCATATTCTTTGTTGCTTCACAATTGTGTTTAAATCCCTATAAAAGGATACATATTTTATTTGAAGCTATCACTTTTCCATTGAGACCTTTGATTCACAAACATCATTTGCTAAATGACCTACCAATTAACCTCATGTCTTGTAAAAAATTTTCCCCAGAAAAGACCATTTTGTTCCTAATTGGCCTTCTACATATATTCGGCATACCCATTTGATGCAGGAGCATCCATGGCATCGTTGCTACCCTATGTCAACAAATAAAGATTGATTTTATTCAAATTTTTGTTGTGAGTTGAATTTCATATTGTCATGTGAAATTCAAATTTTGGAGTGCATTTGAGTGTCATGTCATGTTGGATTTTGAAATTTCAATTTGGAGTAAATTTGGAGAAGACGAGATGAGAGAGATAATGGAGAATCTATCTTGAAAGAAAAAAATCTTGAAAAAGCAAAATATTAAAGTGTGGGTTTCTTGGAGACCGCTAATTGACTTGTAACTCAAAAATTTGAAATTCTTCAACTCTTAAAAAAATGGGGAATCAGCAGGTGGATGCCCAAGTTGGGAAAGTTGATTTTTGCTTTCATGGAAAAATCTAGAAAGCCATCAAAGCACTACCAACCATTCACAACATGTTTTGGATTTTTTTAAAGCATGTTTTATTTAATTTGATTAATGAAATTAATTTAATTGGTATTTACAAGAGAGGGGCATGGATTTTTTGAAGAGGGGTTTGAAAAGACAAGAAATTCAAATCAAATGTGCCCATGTCATTCCATTTTGGGGTGGATTAGACTTATTTAATAAGAAATCAATTTCATTTTTGAAACAAGCTTTCTAGAATACAAGAAGAGAGAAGAGAAGGGAATAGAATACCTACAGGAAGGATTTCTAATGGTGTGGTTCTAGATTTGAGATTGCTAACAAAGGCACAAACATCATTGATAATTGTAGATTGAAGGGTTAAGATTGTGGAGAGTATTTTTTGTTGCAGGTGTTGGAGAAAGCTTTTCAATGCAAAGCTTTGATTTTCTGATGACAAATCATTTCTTTGTCAAGTGTTTATCAATATTTTTTAAGGGATTTTTGCTTCCCATAATCCTTTTTGGATTGGTTGTAATTCATTGCAATTTTTTTAAAAAATTGATACGGTTTGTTGTAAGTTGCAAACCAAAGCTTCATTCTTGTGCAAGCAAATTATTTTCTCTATGAAAAGATTTATTTCTTCCAGTATTATGTGTGCTTAAAGAATTAATTTTCATTGAAATATTTAATTATAATTAGCTCTATACATAAGTTGTATCAAAGCACTTGTTACTCCTAAGAGTGTAAATAGACTGCCAAAGAGAGGCGGTTTATACCAGGACTTGTGAGTTGAATTGTTGTAGAGATGTATACCAGAAGATCCCCACAAGGTAGGGGTAGAGGAAGAGGAAGAGTAGATAATTTTGTCCGAGATGATGATTTTAAAGCTTTGAGAAGGTAGGTTGAGACTCTACAAGAGATAAGGATAGGATTTGCAAGAATGAGAGACTCGAGAAGTGATGAAGAAGAAGAAGAAGAAATTTCAAAAGATGCTAGCCTAAATACTGAGCAAAGAGAGGAAGTTGCAGTAGTTGCAAATGACCCACTATTGGGGGATTTGACAAAATTGGAAAGAGACCGAAGATGGATACCCCTACTTTCAATAAGAGTTTGAATCCAGAGGAATTGAAAGATTGGCTTAGTGAAATGGAAGAGTATTTCAAATTTGAAGAGATAGAGGATCCTGATAAAGTGAGATTTTCCAAGACAAGGTTGAAAGGGAATGCCTCAATATGGTGGAGAGAGGTCCAATTAGAAAGAAGAAGAAGAGGAAAAGATAAGATTAACAAATGGGATAAAATGGTGAAAAAATTAGAAAGAAAATTTATCCCTATAGACTATGAATTGAACTTTCTCAAGCAGATGTGAGGTTTGAAGCAAGGAAACAAGACTGTAAAAGAATCTATTCAAGAATTCCATAGAATTATTATAAGGATTGGACATTCAGAGAAAACCAAGGAAAAGGTTGCAAGACACATAAATGGGTTAAGAGCAAGCATTCAAGAAGAAATGACACTTATCAAAGTTGTGACAATGGAAGATGCTTATCAAGGAACATTGAAGGTAGAAGAAAGAGTAAACAAGAGGTTTGAGAATAAACAAAAGGGAAAGGATAGAGGTTATGTGCAACAAAAAGAGGATGAACAATATATTAGAGATATTAAGGATAGCAAGGATGAAAGATGTGAAAACTCAAGCAAGTTTCATGATCAAAAGTTTAGAGGAAGAGGAAGATTGGGTAGAGGATTTGAAAGAGGAAATTTTAAATTAACTTTTTTTAAGTCTGGGGAAGAGGGTCACAAATCATGAGTGTCCTCATGAAGAAGAAATACCAAGAAGAAGAACTGACAATCAGAGTATAGTAGCAAACATAAATGAAGAAATGCAGGGTGATCCCACAATAGTGGTTTACAATTTTTAGCCAAACTGGACACTGAAATTATTATTTTTAACTAAATCTTTAGATTACACTTCTTTCTCCATCTCCCATGAAAATTAGTTTTTTTCAGAAAAAAAAACATTTTTAAAAGGTGACTCACACCGTATAATGCATAACTTTTTCTCCATGAAGGATAAAATTCTAATTCTTTCAAATTTAGATTTGTAACTCCAATATCTAGTTCTTTAGTTTAGATATTTTTTTATTAAATATTTTTTCTTTAATCTTAAAGTTTGAAGTCAAACAATTACAGATTCAGGTACTCATGTGATGCATTATAACACTTAATTTTTTTTGCTTCGAAATTCAATTTTATTTTTTGTTGGATCACCAAGGACTTCCAATATCAGCATACTTATATTTTTCAATTTTTGATAATGCTATTTTTCCGCATTATGCAAAAGCAAGACTTGTTTTCAATGAAAAGCTGTATTTAATAAAACTAAAAAACAAATACATAATAAAAACCAAAACATGTTGTTATTCATTGGATGGATGATGAAGCTCATTAGAGGGACCACTTAATTCCCAATTGGGGTTTTGCTTGGCGTTCCTCCATTTCATCCTCAACCCCAAGAAGCTTTGAGCATAATTTAAGGTTTTGTGAACCAAGGTTGAAATTAGGAAAGAAAGAGTTCACACTAGGGCTCCAGGGGAGTTCTAACAAACCCCCAGGTTAATAGAGATTTCATTTGAACCCCTTCCCAAAAGGGGTTTTTATTTTATTTTTGTCTGTGCAATGCATTAAATGGGTTCACTTGAACCCTGGTTTGAGTGAACCCTTTTTTGGTTCGTTCGAACCAATGAGTTCATTCAAACCCCCAAAATGAAAATTTTTGGCATGGGGTCATTATTTACAAGTTTTCATTCCTCATTCAAATTGTAAACCACTTTTGTGGGTTTACCCTGCACATTCAACAAATTCTGAAGAAGCGAAAGATGGTGAAGCCTTAATGATGAGAAGAGTTTTGATCAATGAAAATAGTGAACCCATTCAGAGGACAAGATTATTTCATACAAGATGAAAATGTAAGGTAAATTTTGTAAAGTCATTATTGATGGTGGTAGTATTGATAATATTTTTTATATAGAGATGGTTGAGAAGTTGCAGTTGGAAAGAAAGAGGCACCCACATCCACATAGGAACTTATGGTTGCAGGACAGCCACAAAGTGTTAGTAAATGAACAATGTGTGGTAATATTTAATATTGGAAGTTATTATGATGAAGTATTGTGTGATGTTATGAAAATGGACGCTTGTCATTTGTTGTTGGGTAGATCATGGAAATTTGATAGGAAAGTAGTGAATGATGGGTGTGCAAACACTTATAGTTTGATGAAGGATGGAGTTCATCATAAGTTGAAACCATTGGATGAGAGAGGAGGCAAGGTATGTAGCAAGGTTGGAATTTTTCTGGTTAATGATTTGAAACAGTTAGAGAAAAATGATGAAGGTGAGGAGGATGATTTGCTAATGTAGTCGGAAGAAATTGAAAGAGAGTGGAATGAGAAAATTTTAGATAATGCAAAGGTTGGAGCCAAAGGTAAAGAGGTAATTTCAAATTTTAGTACATTTTTTGATGATATCGAGAATGTAAAAGTAGAGTCAACGGTTGCAGCAATAAATTCTTTGGAAGTAGATGAGAGGTGAAAAAAATGAGGTGAAAATGAAGTTTTCCTATGATTGTTTGATTGAAAGTATTGAAGATGAAGATTCCTTGATAACGGAGCTTGACTATTTTTTACAAAATGTAGAGAATGAATCTATGGATTTTGGTACTAACACTAAATTGGGTGTTGAAGATCAAATTGCAAAATAATGTCTTTTTGAAGGCATAATAGGAGTGACAAACCACATTGCAAACAAGGTAAAGGAGGAGGAAAATGGTATAGCAGCAAGGGAGGTAATACATGATTTGTGTTTTACTAAAGAGGGAGATATAAGTGCATTTGATTATTCTAATTTTGGTAAAGCACATTCGTGGGAAGTTAATTTTGATAATGCAAGTTTCATGAGGAGCATAAAAAGAGGAAAGTTGAGAGTGACTACTAATGTGAAGTTTCAGAGTTGAGTAGGACATTTCCAGTGAGAAAAGAGGAGAAATAGATCCAAGACAAACATAAAATTCACAAATTTTTATGAGGTTCACTCATTAAACATTTCTTTTCTACTGTGGGTGTCTGATGCAGGAGCATCCATGGCATTATTGCTATCCAATGTCAACAAATGAAGTTTGATTTTATTTCAATTTTGTTGTGAGTTGAATTTCACATTTTTGTCATGTGAAATCAAATTTTGGAGTGCATTTGAGTGTCATATCATGTTGGATTTTGAAATTCCAATTTGGAGTAAATTTGGAGAAGATAAGATGAGAGAGATAATGAAGAATCTATCTTGAAAGCAAAAATTATTGAAAAAGAAAAAGAAATGCATATGTTTCTTGGAGACCACTAATTGACTTTTAACTCCAAAATTTGAAATTCCTCAACTCCTAAAAAAATAGAGAAACAGGAGGTGGACGCCCAAGTTGGTAAACACTAGTTTTTGTTTTCATGGAAAAATCTCGAAAGCCATCAAAGCACTACCAACCGTTCACAACATGTTTTGGAGTTTCTAAATCATATTTTATTCAATTTTATTAATGCAAATTAATTTAATTCAAAGTTACAAGAGAGGGGCATGGGGTTTTGGAAGAGGGGTTTGAAATGACAAGAAATTCAAATGAAATGTGCTCACATTTCCTTTCGGGGTGGACTGAAGTTGTTTAATGAAAAATCAATTTCATTTTTGAAACAAGCTTTCCAAATTATAGGAGAGAAGAGAAGAGTGTATCATACCTCTAGGAAGGATTTATGATGGTGTTATTGTAGATTTTAAATTTTTTATAGAGGCACACACATCATTGATGATTGCAGATTGAATGGTTGAGATTGTGGAGAGTATTTGTTGTTGTAGGTGCTGGAGAAAGCTTTGATGCAAATCTTTGATTTGTTGATGACAATTTGTTTTTTTCTTTGTTTATCAATATTTTGTAAGGGCTTGTTTCATCCCATAATCCTTTTTTGCATTGGTTGTAATTCATTTCAATTTTAATAAAATTTGATACAGCTGGTTGCAAGTTGCAAACTAGAGCTTCATTCCTGTGCAAGCAAATTATTTTCTCTATGAAAGGGTTTATTTGTTTCAGTATTATGTGAGCTTATAGAATTAATTTCCATTGAAATATTCAATTCTAATTAGCTCCATACATTACCATTACACACCAAGATTTGATTGCTAGTTGTAATTTATGATAATAATATTAAATATGGTCAATGTTCAAGAAATTTAGGCCCATAGGCTATTGTGATGACTTCAAACAAGTCAAGACTTGATACATTTCTTTGTTGTGAACAAATAACTTGTATGTCTATGTCGAAGGCATATCCTTATTTGAAGTTCATGGAGCTTCTTTTATCTAGCAATGGTAGGGATTGGCAGATAATCGATGCAAGTCGGTGGGAATGAATGTTTCAGTTCATCTTGTTTTCACTATTCATGACATATATTTCCTTCTCACTATAATTTTATTTTTCTATTCACCATTTTATTTTGTGCTCCAATTAGAAGGCACATCAATTAAGATTACATTATCATGATTATATTAATATTACTTTATTTATATACTTAGTCATTAGCTACCCAAAAAAGTTTTAGGGTCACTCCCAAGGAAGCAAATACTCACTGAAATGAGAACAAACTCAACAAATATTATAACATGATAGTCCTTTTGGGTATGTGCAGGATCATGATGGGCCAACAAATGGCGATATGATGGGTATTTGTAGGGTATGTGGCCGACAACTTTTTTTTAGCCAAAATTGATGAAACGAAAAGGGTTTTTAAAGGATATTCTTAGCTTTCCACCAATATAAATTATGCTATACTTTGAATTGAATAAATAATTATTATTCATTTTCTATTTGAATTCTGACTAAATTCCTAATTGATAGGTTGATTGAAAAACATATATAGCTTTACTTGGAAACACATATATAGTTCAATCCTTTTGACTATTGTAATTTTTCTTTTCCCCTTCTCTTTTGATGATTGCAATTCTACTTTGATCATTTTTGCAACTTCTTCAAATGTCTTCTCTACAACTTACTAGCTAATTTCTTCCAAAAAATAATTAGGAACACTCTTTACTTCCCTTCTATCACAAAAAATATGATAAACTTGAATTTAGACAGGATCTTCCACTTCTTCTCTTTCTCTTTCAATCGCTTACATAAAAATCATTATGCATTACACATACTTGATGACATCTTACAATCACACCACACCTAGATCAACTAGTTTTACAATTTATACATGAAGTTACTTTGATTACATTACATAATTTCTACCAATAATAACAAGAATAGTAAATTTATAAGTCGACCATAGATCAAACAACAACACGAAATGTGTAGAGGAAAAGCCCTAAAATGAACTACATGTAACACAAGAGGAACATGCCTTGCAGATTCTAACACATGTTTAACCTAGTCCTAAACACTCTTCACAACATTGGTCTTCAGTGATTACAATTCACATACTTTGCACATTCAAATTAGGTTGGCCTTAAGAAAGAAAATATAAAACTTGTAGCTTCTCAACCATTACAACATTGGTGGTACACATGAAATATTAAACATTCAAATTATGCTCTGATATTTTCTGCAACTTAGTGGCTCACTACTTCCAACAAACAATTAGGCACACTCTTTACTTCCCTCCCATCACAAAAAATATGATCAACTTGAATCTAGACAAGATCTTTCACTTCTCTTTCTCTTTTAGTTACTTACATAAAAATCATAATGCATTACACATCCTTGACGACATCTTACAATCACACCACACCTACATCAACTAGGTTTATAATTTATGCATGGCATTACTTTGATTACATTACATGTTTTCAAATAGAAAAAATAATATTACATTTACAATTTGACCATAGATCAAACATTAATATGAAATGTGTAGAGGGAAAGAATTAAAATGAACTACATATAACACCAAGAAGAGGAACACACCTTGCGGATTCCAACACATGTTTAACCTAGTCCTAAACACTCTTCACAACATCGATCTTCAATGATCACCATCCACATGCTTTGCACATTCAAATTAGGTTGGCCTTAAGAAAGAAAATATGAAACTTGTAGCTTGTCGGCCATTACAACATTGGTGGTACACATAAAATATTAAACACTACTTGTGCTTCTCCTAGATGAGTTGGCATGACCCATACAACATCTTCAAATACTTCTTGAAATTTGTACAACCTTGAACTTGTAGTGTACACCTTCAACATACCTCAGTCAGCTGGGAAAAAGCATAACCTAACAACACATTCATTCCAGACCATAGGAAACTGGATCAAATGGAGGAACTATATAATTTTGATGTTTTATGAATGGAGTTATTTGTCTATGTGCAATGAACATAAGTGTGATACCTAGCATTTATGAATGATTCTGTGAGCTCTAATAACTGTTGAGAATTTATGAATGAGTTTGTGAGTTCAAATAATTGTTGGAATGTTTATTCTCTTTCCAGATTCTATGTTCTTTGTGTTGC
>VDFB02274101.1:0-42185 GCA_007258455.2 Sequoia sempervirens
TTACCCGGTGTTCAGGAGCATCATTCTTTCAGTTGATTCAGGTTGGGCCTTCGCAGAATCGTTCAGAGAGGTTTTTCAGATACTTACTATTTTTAGTAAGTCAGGCAAGCGGAAGCTGCTATTTTGGGCAGGGCACCTGGTCCAGCTAATTAGCTCAGAGTCGACCCAGTTCATCAGTTTGTTGGTTAGATGGAAAAATAACGGAGCATTTAATGATTATTAAATAATTAATATTTTGACTTTATATTATAAAGTCACTTTATTAATATATTTAAATATTAATGATAATGGCGTATTATAAAGTAATTTTAATACTTTATAATAAAGTGAAATAATTAATATAATGAATAAGTATTTATTCATTAATGATGGGGGCACCAATTATTTAATATTTTTCCCTAAGTTCATAAAGGCGAATTGAATCATTTATTTAAATGATTATTAAAAAGAGGCTTGGATCGAATTTTTCAAGAAGGGTTATATATTCACTGCCAAGACAAATCGAACTCAGGTGTTATGATTATTCAATTTGTCTTATTTTGCTCTGAGCATTGAAGTTTGCAAAACCTAGGGTTTCAGCAGACAGTTGATTTTGGAGAACGTTCCCTCTTCAAGATCTGGCATACTGAGACTGTGAAATACCAGTTGAAGATTGTCGTACTTGGTGACTTCATACAGAGGTTGCAGTTGAGCTTACTGGATTGATTTCAGACAGGACTTACAGAGATTACTCATCAGTGGATTGGGGCGACCTTTTAGAGACTATTTCACAGAGATCTGGCATTTCATTCAAAAAGGCCGTACCACATTTAATGCAGCTGCTGGGCCGTGCTTTTCTGTACCAGCAGGGCCGTACTTCTCTTCTCAGAAGAATACGCCTTCAGTCTTCAGCTTCTTTCAGTTGGATCTTGTGCGCCTAGGGTATATGGAGCTTCAGCATTGATTTCAGAGCCTGAGGATTGATTATTCTATTCAGCCGTACATTCCTTCATCTGTTTTTTGGTGGCTGCAAGTAATCAGGTTCTCTTTAATAAAAATATTGTTTTACCCTCCTTTGATCGATTTCATTTATTAGATGAGTTCTGGAAAGCAATAAATGTATGCGCCTTCATCTTCTGAGCAATATTGATGCATATTTATTGTCCATTTATTTATTATGAATTTTTAAAGTATTTTAGAGCAAAATCGCAGTTTTATTGTTTATTGCAAAAATCATCAAAAACACAAAAAAATACAAAACAACAAAAAAACCAGTATTCGCAATCAAGGGTTTGGGTTGAGAGACACCTGGTCTCTTACACATGGGCACTTATAGCTATTGTTTTATTTTGATATTTCATATTTGTATGGAACATTTGATGTCATGGATTTCATATTCCATGAGTTTTGTATACATTTGACTAATTTGCTTATATCTAAAGTATGCTATTTTCTTATTGTGCTACTATTTGTACTTTATACTTACATGTGATAGATTTGTATACTTGTGCATGTGATCAAATTTTCTTTATTTATTGTTGTATTCAATAAAGGGTGCTTGAAACAAGTTTAAATCCTTAAAATCTCTAAATTTCTAGAGGGTTTTCAACACCATTTTGCCAGGTACGCTCCGAGTAGGAGTCGAGCGAGTCCGAGTCTCGTTACTATGTTGCCAGCCACAGAGTATAATTCTGGAGTTTGATGAATTATTTTTACTTCTATCTTCATTTTATCCTCAAAAATTTACTAAGTGTTGTTACTTTCAGCTTGCTTTTTCATAGAATCTAACATTCAACAAGCTAAAAGTTAGAATATTTAGAGAGGAAATTTAAAAGGAAATCATAATTGAAAGTTAGTATATTTTTCTTTCTCGCAGGTTGATGACCACCCCCGGAGAATCGTCAAAGAAAGCATCAATGAAGTTCGCAAGCAAAGGAGTTCAACAGGAGTCAAAGATCAATTCCAAATGGAAGAACATCATAGATACAAACCTCAGAGACATCGACTTCGAAGAATTCAAAAAGAGAATGTATTGACTGAATGGACTCCTGCCAACAACAATCGCTCGACGAATGATGTAGAATGGAATTGTTCATGCTGCTGGATTTCCTCCAGAAATTGAGTGTGCTGAGTTGATGGTTGAATGCGCCAAGCATTACAATCCACAAGAAAGATAGATCATTGCTCCCGACGGAAGGATTTTGGCACATCTCAGAGAAGCTGCAATCCAAGAGGCATTCGACATTCCTCATTACGTCTAGACTTCATATAAAACTAAAGAAGAGGCCAGAGGAATTTTCGAAGACCAGATAGATCAATGAGCCACCGTCATCAACAAAACATGGTTGGAAAAACCAAGGGCTTCTACGAAGAAAATGCCTAAGAAACTGCACCGAACAGACTTCAAGGAGGACTTCGGTGATATAATCTTGCTTTTGAACGGGATAATGGGCAGTCCTCAAGGCACCCCATTCGAAACATGGATGTACTTCTTGATCGATGAGATCACCTCAGGAGTCAAAATGTTCAACTAGTCGAGGATGATCAGTGATAACATCCATGAGCAATTGATCAACCTGGAGAGGATTAAGTCATTTTATATGAGTTCCTATGTCATTTATCTATTGGCCAGAGCCTATAGATATTCCGGATTGATATGCAAAGGCGTTGTGGGAAACAAAGAAAATGAATTCAAGGTGTATGAGTGCTACCCCCAGTTGCAACTGTCTGCCAAGTCTCATTTTAGAAGAGCACACGATGCATTCTTGATGTACATCATGAAGATACTATAGGGAGGGATGCATCAAAGGCTGACACACAAAGCTAAGAGCCTCATCAGTAAATACGGATCCTGGTACATCCAGTTTCTGAGATTCACTTATATCAGAGTCCAGGGATTCACTAGGAATCCATTCAAGATTCCCATCTACCCCACCCACAGAATGATTCTACTGGAGGTTCTTAGGCAGCTTGAAACTTATCAAAACATCCAAAGGCCAAAGCAAAAAGCAACTGTCACTTTTCCATTCTTTATTGGGAATATGGAAGAATCTTGCCCGTCGGCACAGGCAGCTGAAGGTGCCCGGCTAGAGATACAATGGTATCCATTTACGTTCTATCGGTCCAGAGCTAATTTTGACCCTCATCATCACATCAGGACCGTAAATGGAGTAAAGTACAAACACAAAGTGAATCCGGAGGACTACTGGGCCAACGCTGCAAATGAATTCGATGTCAGAAAAAGATTATGGTCCAAATTGTCGGTCAGTCTAATCAGGACGACAGAACTCTTCTGTGTGCCGGACCAACTTGAAGATGATGGTGAGTATACACAGCCAAGTTTTGATGAAAGTCAGCTCTTCTTCCCGTGCGATGGTTAGAACTGGAAATTTCAGACTTGAACACTTTCATGAGACTTGTCATAAAGTATTCACAATGGTGGGAAGATCAACAGATTAAGGAACTATGGTGGAAGGGTGCACCTTTGACATACACTCTGATGGGAAAAGCAAAATCTTACTCCTCGAATGCTGGTGCATCCCAGGGAGATGAGCCAATTGAGAGCTCTAATCCCAAGAAAAGGAAGGAGATAAAAGGAAAAGAAATTGCAGATGATGAACCTACTAGGAAGCAGCAGAGGCCAGAACCTCTTCATTTTGTTGTGTCTGCAAATGTAAATGAGATTCTAGACATTGATGAATCTTTGGAAGACATAAGGATTCCTTCTCCTATCCCTGTTCAGCCGGAGGATGATGAGCCTCCATCTCCCACAAGCACCAAGATTTTGGAATCTAACAATGAAGTTGACATTTTAGACGAGTTTGAAGAAGGAATGATTTCAGCCCTTAAAGGAATTGAAGAAATTCTGAGCGCACAGGAATTTAGGAAGAGCAAGATACTGAGCAGCCAACTATCCCCAATTGGCTGAAAGAGAGATTAAAGATGAAGGAACCAGAAGAAGTTCCAAAAGAAGAAGATGACATGGCCGATTTCTTGGCCAGATTAGAAGCAGTCAGTGCAAGAAAGCCTACCAAAACATTCTCCACCATCTAGAGAGATGAAGTCGGGCATTGTACAGTCCAAGTTGTTGTACCGACAGTTGACAAGTCGAGGGAGGAAATTACTCCTCAATATTATGCCATTACCACTTCGATTTGGGCCCTACCACGAAAGGATAGGAAGTGGAAGAATTGGATAATTCCGTTGCCACTATCAAAGCAAGGCTAGAGAAGGAAGTAGTGAAAAAGAAAGAATACAAATGAGAGGTTGAACGACTCAAGGAATATATTCAGCATTTGACTAAGCCCCTCGATCAAACCAGGTCAATGGCTCCTCCATTAATGAACACTTCCCAGGAGAATTTTGAAGAGGAGAAGACTATAGCCAAGGAGACCAAAGAATGGATAACCAACAAAAGTGGAGAAGTGGCTATATTTGCAGAAAAACTGGCATTGGCATATGGGAAAACTTCCTCTTTTCTCTCAAGAATTGTACCATTGGCGGAAACATGGGATAATGCTCAAGATATTCGAGACATAATCATTCCATATCTCAAAGTGCTTAAAGGAGTCCCAAAGCAGGAGCTAGTCAATGGAAAGATAATTGTCGCAGGCACAACTTATGATTTTAACAGCTGGTACATGGCATTGATTACACGTAATGAAATCCTAGAGAAGTTAAAGGCAGATACTATCCGAGTTGAGGAAAGGACGAAAGAAATTCAGGAGAAAATTCTATTGGTAGCTGCAGATGCACTTGAGAAGGATATTGTGCGAGCAAATGACATGCAGCTAGAAAATTTGAAACATAAGGTTCAAGGAATTTTCTTTGCTACCACTAGGCCGATCCTCAGACAAAATTTGACTAAGGTAGTTGACTTCCTATCCATCTTCCATGCCTTCCAGCGGCAGGAATCAGAGTGGGAGGATGCCTTTGTAGGATATTCGGATGATTTGGATTTGCTTGAATACAAGGTCAATGCACTACCACTTGTCACAATCGAGGAGGTCAGCATGATAGTTTCTAGATTTATCCAGTATAGTGCCACCAAAGAGGATAAGGATGTGCCTCCCCAAGGATAAGCTCTCCACTTCAGTTTACTTGTTGCTAACTCATTGATCACTGATTGTATTCTGGGAAACCCTAATTAGGGTTGTTTAGTTTTAATCTCTGCCATTGGTTTCAAATTAATCTTGGTTGTTTATTGTATTCTTGAAACTCTATATAAATTATAAACCCCCACACTCTCATTTCATATATAGAATAAGTGGGAGAGAGATTTATGAAATCGTTGCTTAAGACTACTTTGAGAATAAAGTTCATAATGCAAGAGTTGCTTTGAATCCTTTCATTTTCAAGTGGTTGCATGGTTCCATATTTTCCTTCCAATAGAGTAGATTAAAGTAATATTTGATTTGAATGCCAGTTAGATGAATGATAGATTGATAGTGTAGATTGGTGAAGCTTATGCTCATTGGGTGGATGATTTCCATTCAATGCGTAAAGTTAGACTGAGCTCAAAAAATGTGGATGTTTTAAATGTTTGCTTTGAATAATATTGTTCTTTTGATGGTATCATTCACAGTAAAGAAATCTTAAGCACATATCCCAGAAGATTGCACTTGCTTTGTGTAGTTGTCGTTTTCGTGGCGAAGCGAAGTCTTGTTCCTTAGTTTCACTTAATCTTACCGTCTCTTGATTTCATAGGAGTAGTATAGGATTTTTGAACCCTCATCCCTTTTTTTCCCTTTTTTTTTTCTTAAAATCAAAAAATCCCAAAAATAATAGAGCATTCATGTCAAATCAACCTAAATCCTTACTTTTGAGTAATTTACTAACAAAGGTCCCTTTGTGATACCAGCATATCACATCATCCATTGAGCTTGTTCACACCTAACTTACGAAACATTGGAATTGTCGTATGATCTTTCTTGCAATCTTAGCATACGAGGTAGTTTTTCAAGAGAGGATAGAGCGTCTCTGGACTCTTTATTCTAGAGTGTTTGGTGTGTCATAAAACACGCATCAACAAGACCCATCAAATCAGATTAGAACTCTTCATAAAAAGCAAAGTTTTCATTAAAAAGAGGGCATTTTTAGTTGGTAAAAATGCTTCCAAATGCTAATGTTTTCTATCTTTCTTCACAAATGTATCAGAAATTTCGTTGCATTTGAGGATCTTGTTCATTATGACTACTCAAGGTTTTCTTTATTTTGCAGGATGTGAAGACAAGGATAAAGTTCCATGAAGAATGTGTTCATGCAGCAAAATGGTACCAAAAGAGACTACTTACTCCTATAGCCTTTGAAGGTCACCTCTACCTTATAAATTTCACCATTATGCACAAACTTCATTTTCCAATGACAGTAAAACACATACAACGGTCTATAATGATATTTTATGGATTTACATCCTCTAGATGACTACACCCAACAGACCCAAATTTAAATGACAATATAGACACTTCTTATGAGCATAATATGCATCTACAGTCCCAAATCATAGACAATATAAACAAGAAATGCCCTGACCTGACTTGGATATCTAGTAACAAGCTGAAGGCTGAGAATAATGACTCAAAAATTGCACAGAACTTGCTTGCAATGGCTAATATTCCATACGCCACCCTCTGGGGTCTCTTGCAGTGACCATGACCCAGATTGAAGAGGTTGTTGAAGTCGTTTCACACAACAAACATGTTTTTTCTTAAACTTGCCCAGAATCACATCAAAACATTTTGTTTCATGGCACCTAGGTATAGAAACAATGCGCCTAGAGTTTGTCCACCCAGTCGCGCCCTCAAAAACAAATGTGGAGCTCTTAAATTCGACTCCAAAGTGCAGCAAAAACTCATTGAGTAGAAATCATGAAATTAGAATGCAGATTGTTTCTTCTTACCAAAAACTTTGACTATGCCCAGCTAGGAGTGATGGTCTCACACTCAAAACTATGGATGTTAAGATTTTTTCCTTCCCAACCAGAGAAGCTCAACTGGTTTTCCCATTGAGCCTCTGACCTCCTTCTTGTCTGCCACACAAAAACTCCGAAGGTGGAAGCCATCTTAAGGTTGCTTGACATTTATTAGCTGCAATGAAGATTTGGTGACTTATTAAATAGCAGGCTACGCATGGAGACCCCAAGAATGGTGTAGAATGGCGTGGGCGGGCTCTGAGCCATACCTGATGACACAAATCTACGGGGAATGGCCATACCTAGTGACACAAATCTCCGAACCATACTTGGTGACGCAAATCTCTGCAGGTAGGTGTGAGGGATGGCCCCCGTCAACTCCAAGGTCTCGGGATTGTGGAATTTCTCGACATCAAACAACAGACTAATCTGGTGGGATTTCCAACCCACAATAGCCTATTCACTAATTACACATTTTAACCCCATCACATATTACATTATTCACATGCAATAACCATGTCTACTAAATTATTATATGTACGTTTTGACCTATCACACACTAAAATTGTTGCAAATGACTAAAAGCTCTTGCACATTACAATGCCCATTTGACCATTACATATTAACATTATTGCAAATTACATAATTGATAGCTTTTAAAACATTTTTATTTTTTATTTTTATCAATGCATCACAACAAATTATAAAATATGACAACTTGATATGTTACAACATAGTTTTATCACCAACAATAGTTAAAAGTAAGTAAATGATTTTCTTATAAATAAATGTGTGTGTGTGTGTGGTATTTTGTGTAATGTTGTGTTGTGTGTGATGTCGTGTTGTGCTGTGTTATTTTATGTGATGTTGTGTTGTGTTGTTTTGTCTTAGGTCAATTAGGGGAGGCCATATAGCTTTCCACCTTCACCTGGTTGGCCTTGTTAGTAGAGAATATTTGAATAGATATTCTTGAAGCTAAGAGAAGCTTATTTATAAATATTTATGTCATTTAATTATACAATATTTTATAAACTTAAGTTAGTTCATACTACATACATGGTGAAATTTTAAAAATAAAGAATCATGTATCTGTGAAAAAAAAAAAGTAATTACCAAATTGAGTAGTATCTAGTTGATGTAATTATATACGAAATAACCTAAGAATTATAAATGTTCACTATTTGAGGGTTTTCCAATGAAAAGAGTTTATAAAAAATGCTCCTTATAAGGTAATTTATTGCATAATAGTTTTGCTTATAATACTTTCATTATGATTTCAAATTTAGTTTTAAAGCCTAAGAAACATAATAATATTTTTTAAAGGCTATATATATTGTTGGAGTATTTGATTTTAGAACAATCAAATAAATCTTATAACTGTGTATAAATGCTTCTGGTTTTAACTGTGTATGTCTTTTTAATCAACGTTTTGAATCACACTCTGTGATCCATCATCAAGAAGAGAACAATTTCCCACTATTGTAATTTTTATAAACATTTAATAATATAGGAAAGCATACTAATGTTAGATTTTTATTGATATGTATCAATCCTCTTGGGTAGCTCCAATTGATAGGTATGATCTGCATGATCTGCAAGGAACCAATTTCTTGTATCTCAATTTTGTATACTCTCTTTTGGGAAACATTTTCTTAAGAATGTCTTGACAAGATCCTCAACTTCAAACTCCTGATCTGTCCTTGAATAATGTGTATTCTCTTTGTACTTTGCATTGTTTTGTGTAATTTACTTCCTGATATGCTCATGTAACTACTACATCTACTTTACAAAGCTTTCCGCATCATCACTAAATATTACTTCTGTTGACAACTTTACCCACTCTGAAATACATTTTGGATTCAACTCATAGACAATTTGGAATAGGGTGTGACTTGTCTTCCTATTTACATAACTATGAAATTGGTGCAGCAACCAAATGCATGACAAATGAACAACTGATAGAATGGAAATAATTATATTCATATACAAAGATTAAAGAAAAACAAATGCGCAACCTATATGTGAAACCCAACACACACAATGCTACTCAACCCTTAGAGAAATATATGCAGAGACTTTCTGAAATACAATTGATCAATTCTCTATCTCCCAAGCTCTAACCAAAACCAACTCCTCACCAAATATTGATCCCACATGTCCAACTCTCAATATATCAATCCCTACAAATGACAAAGCATCTACTACAAATAATGTCAACATCAAAATATCTGATCTACACAGAGTTCAAGGACTGAAGCAAGCCATTCTGCCATTAATATGCACCCAAGAGGAAATCCCATCTGCAAGGTAAAAGATGCGCAGTCTGCAAACAGAACATTCATGCCATTCGTTAATTAATTCAAAATTGATTCCTCTCTAACATTCTAGACTTGACAAACCATTAGAAAATCTGATCACTTTTGTCTGACAGAAATAGCCTTGACATAGACATTGTGTTCTGATATTTTGACATCCGTTGACCTTTCCATGGCACATGTGGTTTAAGTTTGCACAGTGCAAGATCTTTGAGCTTAAGAGTTATGCGGGTTGTGCAGGAGCTGCAAGGCTTGCACTGTGCTCTGCGCAATGGAAGTTGAGATGCACTCAAACAAACTTGTGCCAAGACCAATAGGGTCTGCACAAAGACAATTAATGTTGCATCATCCAGTAATAGCTGCGAGAGACCTTCAAAACTGCTTAACACACAAAACAAAAGAAAATAGATGTGCAAGCAAGTTAAGTTTGTGTGCAAACATCTACTACACATAACAACATGCACATGTAAGTTAGGTTTGTGCACAAAAATCTACCAAAGCAAAGACAATATTTTTGGGCAATGCAAGTTTGCTCCAATCCCAAGCTGAAGATTGCATAAACTCACAATTAGGATTGTGTGGACAATTGATTTGGGCCACCCAAGTCGACTTCAACTTGAGAAATCCAAGAGTCTTCCTTTGGCCCCTACTCTTAAGGAATAAGATATTCTTTGCACTCTTTCCATCAAGTTTTCTTACCAATGCATCATCTGTGTCATTCCCTCTTGCTTCCTTTTCAGAATATCTCTTCTCCAATTTGGCGCTTGCTCTGGTTGCACAATAATTGAATCCTCAGGTGCATGGTAGGAATTCACATCAGATACGCTGAATATTGATGAGATATCTGACCCTTCAGTCAACTTGATCTCATATGTGTTCTCAGAAAATCTGCAATTATGCAGCATGGGCTGATCTGCTTGGGCTTTAACTTGTTATAAGTTTGTTTGGGGAACTGCTCCTTTCTCAAATGCACCATGACCAACTCATCCTCTGAGTGAGTCTTCTCCCCTTATGCTCATTTACATGCAACTTATATTTTGCCCCATAGTTCGCATACTTAGATTCAACTCAAACTTGGCAGATTTTTTGACTCCACAAAAACTCAACAATTTTAAAAATATTTAAATTTCTTAAAATACACAAATTTTATGCAAATTACAGTTACAAAATGTATCAAATGAATCTATAAAATGCTGTGGAATTGTTTTCTATTAGATTTGAATACAAAATAGAGTATAAAATCACATCATTATGCAAATACAATAGCTAGTTGATACTATTCTGGATTCTGATTGAACAAAACAATGTAGTGTCTTGTCACCAAAGTAAAGTCATGGCAAGAGAAATGGCAAAAAAAAAATGTACATATTGTGGATTCTGACTGGAAGATCATGGGAGTTACAAAGAAGAAAGATATTTTTCCATGATTGTAGGTGGGTCAATTTTGCTTTCTCATATAAACATGCTCATTCAGATACCCAATTGAGACAGATTCAAAACCCTTGAAATTTTCCTTGCAATTTTCATCAACTTTTTTCCCATGTTTCAATGTCTTTTCCACATTATAGACTTTTTTCCAGCATTTATTTTTTGGGTTTCAAAGTGTTTCTTAAGTTGTGTTTTTTTGGGTGTACGGTGAGTTGTTGCTGACCCATTGATAACTTGCCGAAAACTCATGCCAAAACTTGTAGAAACTCGACAGTACAAAACTTGCAAGTAAACCTCGCAAAAACTTGCATGTGAAAACATCCACTATTCAGAGTACTCTACAAATATTTAAACTATGTTTTGTCTTGCTCTCCTCTATTTGCTTCTTGACTTGCACCTAAACTTCTTTCATGCGCTGAAGTCTTTAGCCTTTTTGCTTATGCGCTTGCCACCATTCGCCCTTAGTATATTTGTGACACCTCTTGGGGATGCCCCTTACATTACTTGAAATGGCATCTTCCTTGATGGTTAGTTCATCAAATTGTATGCAAACTTTTCTTGTGTCAACAAGAAGTCTCACTTGTAGGCTTCTCTCCTATTAGACACCTAATTAGATTGCCAAGACTCTGATTGACAACCTCTGTGATAAGAAGAACTGTAATTGAGCTGCATACCTGATTTCCTTAATAGAGTAAGAAATTTTGTATCTCTATTAAGTGTAATGCTTTTCAGCAACCCATGCAACCACACTATCTCCTTGAAGAACAAATCCACTTAACAAGGAATAAAATGCACCATTTAAGAAAATTTGTCAACCACTATGAAGATAGTTGTTACTTCTTGTGTGTGAATCCAAGGAAAAAAAATCCAAGGAAAAAATCTATGGATAGTTCCTCCCAAGGTTTGTCTAGCATTTTGCAATAGCTTGTACAACTTAGTGTTTGTGCCACTCCCTTTGCTATTTGGCAGATCCTGCACCTCTCCATGAATTTGAATATATGTTTGCACAAGCTTAGCTTATGATACCTTTCCTCCAACATGGCCTATGTTTTTTCTATGCCAAAGTGTTTGAATCCACCATTACACGACTCTTTGATGAGGTTCTTCCTCACTAAACTCCCATGATACGAAACTTATTTTTTGAACAGGGATCCCTCTCGTGCTAACTACTCCTCAAAGGGACCTCTGTCTCTAACCCATGTCTCCATGCATGCATGTCATGCATTTGCAAACTATGGATTTGTGGCTTAGAAATCTTTCATTACTTCCATTCCCATTAGTTCCATTAACATCACAAACAACAATTCCTATCTTTTTCTCTAGGCATCTACAACCTTGTCATTTTTACCTATGTAGTGCTCTAATACAAAAGAGTAACTGTGTAGATGCTCTACCCACCTCATGTGCCTTTTGTTTAGCTTTTCTCAATTGTTGATGAACTTTAGACTCTAATAGTTTGTGTACAACAAAAAATCCTTTGACAAGAAGTAATGCCTCCACTTTCACAAAGATTTCACAATGGTGTGGATTTGTTGGTCATAGACAAAGTACTTTTCCCTAGCTACATTCAATTTCTTGCTAAAGTAGGCAATTAGTCTATCCTCTTGATTCAACACAAAACTGATTGTCATTTTGGGGGCATCATAGTTGAATTGGAACACCTTTCCAAAGTTTGAGAGCACCATCACAAACTCCTTTGTCACCTTATTCAAGAGCACAAAACTCATGACAATAGCAATTGTCCAATCAAACTTGCCCTTGTGCATGTAGTGTGTCAAGGGTGCACATATGCTACTAAAGTTCTTGATGAACTTTTGATAGAAGCTTACAAACCCATGGAAACACCTAGCCTCAATTGGACTCTTTGGTTTTCAACACTCAACGATTGCTTGAACCTTTTATGAGTCCATTTTTAGTTATTGATAGGATATTATGAACCCCAAGTATGGAAGTTCCTTCCTCATGAACATGCTTTTCTTTAGGTTGATACACAACTTTTCTCTCCAAAGCTATGCCAACATTTGCTATATGTGTGCAAGATGCCTTGTTTTGTTGAATACCAAAATTTCATCAAGAGATATGACCACAAACTTGCCAAGAAACATCCTTAGAACCTCACTCATCAACTTGATGAACATACTTGGGTTGTTTCATCAACCCAAATGGCATAAATATCTACTTATACAAGCCTTAATTTTGTATGTGTTCTTCCATTTATATCCTTCTTCAATCTTGATTTGATGATATCTTCTCTTGAAGTTTGTCTTGGAAAAGAAGTGTGTCACTTAGGTAGTCATCAAAACAGTATTAGAAACCTATACATGATAGTAATCTTGGAGTCAATGCATATCATCAAATTTGCATCCCCCGGTGCAAGTACTTCATGCACTACTCAAGGACTCATGCTTACCCGTATTAGATCTCATTCCAACAAATCCTTTAACTTGTTTGTTCAATTCTACACTCAAGTCAAGATTCATTTTGTATAGTGCTTTGTTGCGCAAAATAGAACTTGGAATCAGATCCATGCCATGTGAAATGTTGTGTATTAGTTGCAATTTATTTAATTCCCATGCCATCTATAAAATCTTTGAGTAGTTTGTTGACTTTAGGTTCCTTTGAGTTGAATGGCTCTTCCTACTCCTTTTGCATGGGCTTGACTACTAATGCACAGTTGTCCTTCAAAGCAACATTATTGTGCCCTTTTGTGCATATCCTCCAATGAAAATTGCAACTAGGCATGTGTCCATATTAATGATCATATTACCACAACCTTCCTAGTAATCCATGACATGTGTCCATCAAGATCATGTCACACAATACCCTATTTGCATATCCTCCAATGCAAAATGCAAATAGGCACGTGTCCAAAGAGCATATTACCACAACCTTCCTAGTAATCCATGGCATGCATCCATCAAGATCATGTCACACCATACCCTATTTGCATATCCTCCAATGCAAAATGTACCTAGGCACTACTCTATCATGGTGACTTGCTATCCCTTTTGCAACCAAAAGACCATGTATGGAGTGGGCTTTGTGACTATTTTCACTCCCAACTTCCTTACCAATTCCTCGAACAACTAATTATTGGTGTTGCCTCAATCAACAATCAACTTGCACCACTTTCCACCTAGACTTGCACTTAGTTTGGAAGAGACTCTTCCTCAACCTTTGATCCTTAGGTTTGTGTAGGATTATATAAGAACCTTGTGCATGATCAAGTTCTCCCCAACTTCGGGGGTTAACACTGTTAGCTTTGCTTCCCAATACATTTTCCTTATTAGCTTGTAGTACATGCCAACATTTCTTTGGATGTACTTGTTCTCGCATGATGTTTGGACATAAACACCTAGTGACATGTTTGCCCACATCTTAAGCAAGTCCCATTGATGTATTTGTTATGGCCTCCTTTCCTCTTCATTTTGCCTCCACTAGAGTTTTTCTATCCCTTCAAACTTTGTGTGACACCACTTGACTTGCATCTTACTTGTGCAAATTAGTTTGCTTCTTCCATCCTTGCATTTGCTTTATGCACTCTATTGTCTATTGGATAACTTCCTCTTGCCATGAGCATGAGTTGATGGACCATCTCTATGGAATGAATTGTTAAAAAATCTCATCTTTGATTGTGATGCACAAATCGTTCACATCCCTGGACACTTAGTGTCAACTTTCATATGACTTGTACAAATACATTGTTTGTAGATCTCTATGTACTCCAAAATCGTCTCCCTTTGGTATGGCTTTTGGAATTTTGTGAAAAAATGTAGTGTACAATTTATCATCATAAAACTCCCTTCAATTTTAGTCACCATGCCATCTCACTATGTGGTCTTATGCTTGTTCTTTTGCACGTGATTCTTTTGAATCAATTCAATCATTTTCAATTTCATGGCGACATATTTGAATCTATTTCAGTCCTTGGTGCTAAAATCCAGCATTTCTTTAGGTCAATGATCTAGTCCACAAAATCTTATGGATTTAAGCTTCCTAAGTAGCTTGGGAGATCAAACCCATAGCTTGCCTCCTTACCTGGTGGGTGCAAATCTTTGCTTGTCATGTCCCCTTCTAGTTGACATCTCAGAACTTGGGGATTAGCCTATTATGACCATTAGGCTGATAGATTGGATAGAGGTCATGTTGAAACTTGGCTCAACCCGGTTAGCTGATATTTGATCAATTGGCTTCGTTAGTTCGTTGGACACTTCTAGCCGAGTTACTATTTTTTATGATTAATTAAGCAATGGGACCCTACTATTTCGCAGTATGGATTGATAAGCGTTCAAAATCGCCAGTGTTCATCGGCTTAGGTGGACATGCATTAGGTATATACTCCCAGAGAATATTAATATTTAATTGATTTAATTAAATATTGGTTGTGAACATTACCAATATAAAGTTATAATATTTTATTATAACCTAAATTGATTTAAGAGGGTGCATCATCGAAGGGGCCATTTAGCGAATTAAATTATATATTAAAAATTCGTTGAAGACTATTGAAAAGATTAAAAGAAGTCAAAATTTTAATGATCCTATTATTGTGATTAAGCACTTCTCAAGGTATAAAATGTTTACTTGGAATTCGAGGCCATTATGTCATTTTGTGGTGAAGAATTGATCCAAGTCTTGGTGGAGTACGAGAAGCGTGAGGGTTTGATCTCCCGAATCATTAGGGAGCAGAGCCATCTCTCGATTAGGAATGATTCGGAGAAGTGTGAGATATCACGATTTATTGCGGTGAGGAATTTCTTCATCGGAAAAGAAATTCTGGTATTCGGAAGGTTATTTGCATTGAGTTTTGAGTTAATAATTCATCTGAAGGAGTTATTGCATTTAGGCACATTTCGGGGATCACGGAGAGTTTTAAAAAGACGTACATCTTCATTTATTGCTGCTGCCAGCCGTACTGTTGTACCAGGCCGTACTTCCTTCATTTGAGTCGTACTTTACATATAAAGAAAATCGCCTTACTTTTTGGACTCTCAGCTTCACACCACTGGGCGCCTAGGTTGTTGGATCATTCTGCAATCACCGGGCAGAGGGAGAAGGGAGCATTCAATGCAGCCGTACCAGATCTGATCATTTCCAGATTGCTGCAATCTCCAGGTTTTCAATAAAAATCATTGCTTTTTATATTGCATGTTAGTGGATCTTTATTATGTCGTCGGAAGGTTGTGGTATTGGCCCATTATTTGCATTAGGTTTTGCTATTTCCGAAGTTGAATAATTTTTATACAAATTTATTTGCAATTCCTTTCAAATCGCCATCTTCTTCATTTATACAAAAAACCCAAAAGCGTCAAAAACTAAAACGAGGAAAAACAAACAAAACAATGTTGGTCGAGGCGAACTAGGGTTTCTACGGTGGTATCGAGCTAAATCCGCCATCCTAAAGAGGTTTAGATCCTCTTGACCCGAGATCGGTTTAGATTCTCAGGCATTACACCGCCTTGAGCGTGCTTTCCCGATTAATGACATGAGTTTAGTGAAGCGGTCGGAAACATGGTAGCGGGAATGGCAGGGGCCAGCGAATAGATAATCAAGGCGAGAGATTCCTCAAACCCTAGAGATCGGGATGATGCGGAGGTGTGCATGCACTCGAGAGATTTACATGCAGATTCAACGGTAGTCAAATAATGTATTGCAGCAGTTGAACATTTCGAGAGTGCGTTACTCCGTGGGGGCCGTCACCACATCGTGACGATGAGAGGAGTGAAGCAGGATCTCGCAGAGCATCGAGGACAGCCTCACGGACAGCAGATAGGCCCACTAGGCCTACTTTTGTGAGACAGGAGGCCGAGGAGGCTATTGCAAAGGAGGAGCATAAGGAGTTGTTCGCAGACACACTTATGGCAGCGAACGAGGAGTGGGAGTTAGTACCACCAGAGGTCAGAGAGAGGATCTCTTTTGATCGTTTTGTCACTCAGAGGCGAGAGCACCACAGAGGTCGACAGGATTGGAGACCTAGATACCAGAACAATGACCTAAAACATGCAACCAACAGGCTTAATCTAGTGATGTTCGATGGTAGTGGTAAGGTGACAGCTCAGGCATGGATTAGTAAGCTGGACACATTTCTCACATTGCGCCCGATGGCTGAGAGAGATGCTATCAGATATGCGACACTGCATCTTGAGGGGATAGCTTACGACTGGTGGCACCATGGTATGGTGGCCTTCTGACATAACGGGGATCACATCATACCAGGAGTTTGTGGACAGATTGGTTGAGCGTTTTGATAGGAAGGATCCAGAATCCTACTTCCAAGACTTGGCTCAGTTGAGACAGAGTGGTAGTTTGGAGTCCTATATTGGTGACTTTCAGAAGTTATCAGTCATGGTTCCGAACATTTCAGAGAGATGACTTGTGGTACTCTTCATGGAGGGTTTGACAGAGCCATTGCAAAGGTTGGATCAAAGCCTTTGATCCTCCTTCGATACGAGGCGATGAAGCCACGGAGTAGCGCTAAGGTTAAGCGGCACCTTCTAGTAGGTGTTAACTCCGAGTTCTTCATCGTTAGCGAGGGGTTAATAAAGGTTTTAGCGAGCATAGAAATCTGATTTTAACAAAGAGTAAAATCGGATTCTAAAGCGATTCAAAGGGTAAATCCAACTGGCTCCACTGCTTTGGATTACATTGGGGTATAACGATCTATGTAGGAGCTTTTAGCTACTCTTGCCAAAAGGTCCCTATGGCATGTCACGATTGTCCTCTAAATTTCAGGGCAGAAAGACCGTCAGTGAGTGTGGAAGTATTATGAGGATTGAATCATAAAAGATTTGAATGGCGGAGGAAGTTCTGAGGATTGGGAGGCTTGAGCCTAAAGCGGAGATAGAGTTAGAACTTGAGATCGGGGGAGGTACGCTTATCTAGCATCGGCCCGAGGAGGGCTCATTCAGGATTCGTGGTGTGTTAGCAGGGCAGAGGGTCATTACCCTTCTTGATACAGGAGCTACACACAATTTCATAGATGCTAGATTCATTGAGAAATGCGGACTCATTACTGAGGAGTTTGAGGGCATTAGGGTTAAGGTGGCCGACGGATACACTTTGAGGTGTGAACGCATGATAAAGGATCTCCCTTTACGCTTGAACAATTATGAGTTCAAGGCTGATTACTATGTGGTTAATATGGGAGATATTGATTTGGTCTTGGGAATGAAGTGGCTTCATTCATTGGAGGAAGTCACCCTTCGTCTCAAGGACATGGAGATCCGTTTTGATGTTGATGGGAAGACACACATACTAAAAGCAATTCGGGACAACAACATCAAAACAATTTCTTTTCGTCGAATGGAGAGGCTCATGCGTCACGACATGGTAGAGTGGGCTGCCGAGTGCACTTTAGCACCTATCACGGGGAAGGTTAGCCGGAATATCATAGACATCACAGTTGAGAGTCAAGTATGATAAGGTGTTCAGTGACATTCCACCAGGGAGACCTCCAGACAGGGGCATTGTGCATATTATTGAGCTTGAGGAGGCCGCTAAGCCCGTCATGATTACGCCCTACAGACATCCTAAACGGCTGAAGGATGAGATCGAGAAGACGATCAAAGAGTTACTTGCTATGGGTCACATTCGGCCTAGCAAGTCACCATTCGCTTCTTCAGTTGTCTTGGTAAAGAAGATGGATGGAACATTACGCATGTGCATTGACTCTGAGGTCTGGCGAATAAGAGGACAATCAAAATAGGTATCGATACAGCGGATTGTGAGCTTATTGATAGGCTCCATGGTTCCTGTTAGCACCACAAGAATTGATTCTGATCGGTATCATCGGATGTCCCGGGGCGATGAAGCGGGACTATAGAAAATTGCTTCGATGTCATTGTAGGCACTTTGAGTTAAATGCCATTTGGGCTCACTAAGCACTGCTACATTTCAGTCCACGATGAACATAGTTTTCATTCCTCTTTTGAGGGGTCATGTTGGTCTTGTTCGATGATATTCTTATATCTGGCCAGGGACTTGGCGGGGAACATCGGCTCACTTGGAATAATGTTGAGTATCCTTGAGAGGAATGTATACTGAGAATCAAGTGTGGAAAAACAGGGATGGCCGAATTACTATATCTGAGTCCACATTATCGATGCAGATGGAGTCACGGATGGATCCTGAAAAGATCCGTGCTGTTATTGACTGGCCTACACCGGAAAACCTGACACAGTTGAGAGGGTTTCTAGGTTTGTGTGGATTCTACCGTAGATTCGTGAATGGTTATTCACGACATGCAGCCCCTATGACAGATTTACTGAAGAAGGGTGCATTTGTTTGGACTCCTGAGGCACAGGAGTGTTTTATGAAATTTAAGGAGTTGATGACTACATGCACTTGTTTACTTTTCACCCGACTTTTCTGAAGCCTTCGAGCCGGTCACGATGCATCGGTGGGGAGCATTAGTGCGGTGCTTATGCAGGGGACAAGTACGATTGTGTATGAGGCAGCTCGAGGGAGAGACTATAGCATAAATGGTAAGGAGATGCTACAGCTATCATGCATGTACCTTATAAAATCCGGATAGTATCTTGTTGGCAGCAAAATTTTGTATTAAAATAGGCCATATGATTTGAGACACTTCTTGAAGACATGAGTCTAGTATTCGATGTCAGTGAAGTGGAGTCAGTAAATTACTTGAGCCTATGACTTTTACGATGTTGTTATATCAAAGGTACACAGAACGTAGTAGCTGATGCTCTTTCACGCAGACCATATTTGAGCTCTATGGTTCATATTACGGAGGATTGGAGGCATATGATTGTGACAGAGTATGCCAAGGACACTTGGGCTTCCAGCATTGTTGAAGTTGGCGGTTGATACGGTATACACTTGTGAATGGCTTGATCATTTACAAGAACGCAATCATTTGATCCGGTTGGGAGAACGAAGAAGACATAATCATACGAGAGCCTTTCATAATGTCTTGGTATGGGACACCGGGTATTTCCATTCCATAAACGGTCTTCGAGGTCCACATGGAAAGGACTTAAGATGTTCTTGATTATGCGTGGAGTGCCTGTTTGTCGTGAACAATGAGGAGAACACATACCAGTAGGTTTATTGCAGCCACTTGATTCTGGCGGGGAAGTGGGAATGCTGTCGATGGACTTCATTACGAGGCTTACTAAAGCAAGAAGTGAGGTGCATATATGTAGTTGTGGATGGTGAAGTATGCCCGCTTCTTCTAATTACCACTACACGCTTCACAGGTACTTGAGGTATTCCTTTAATGAGGTATTCATATGGTTTGCCTCGGAGCATAGTGGCAGCGAGGGATAGTAGGGATCTTGAGTCACTTCTGGCGAGGAGGGAGTATTCGGACTCTGTGGAACCCGGGCTTACATCCCGAGCACGTTACCACCCTCAGACAGATGGGCAGACGGAGATTGTGAATAAGTGGGTGGAAGGGTACCTCAGAAATTACATTGCAGGGCAGCAGAAGGCATGGGTCAAGTGGATTCATTTGTGCGAGTATTGCTATAATACGACATTCCACATGACTATTTAGATGTCTCCTTTTATGGCGTTGTATGGGTATGAGGCGCCAAGTTTTCTAGATTTGCTACTGAGCGACAGTAGAGTGCCGAGTGCTGGAGACTTATTGCAGGAGAGTCAGGATACTATGAAGGCTCTCAAGGAGAATATCGCAAAGGCAAAAAATCAGCAAAAGTAGTATGCGGATCAGAAGAGGACGGAGAGGCATTTTGAGGTGGGTGACATGGTTTACCTCATGCTGCATCCCTACCGTCAGTCCACTCTTAGGAAGAGTGGGTCATAGAAGCTTAAGCCACATTATTACGGTCCTTTCAAGATCCTGAGGCGAGTTGGAGAGGTGGCTTATGAGCTTGAGCTTCCAGCAGAGAGCAGGGTACACAACGTTTTTCATGTATCACGCCTCAAGAAGGCGTTGGGACATCGTGTGGTACCGTCTACAATTCTACCTCCCTTAGATGATGAGGGAAAATTGATTCTAGTACACAGGCTATCTTGGAGTCTGAGAGAACTGACTCGTGGGGACTATCCCGAGGGAATATCTCGTGAAATGGAGAGATTGCCAATGGAGGATGCTACATGGGAGGCGAGGATGTCTGCGGCTGATGGGAGTTGAAGTTAGCCCCGAGGAGACAAGCCAGATTTTAGGGAGGGAGTGAACTGTCATGTCCCCTTCTAGTTGACATCTCTGAGCCTGGGATTAACCTATTATCTCATTCGTGAGGCTATTGGGTGGATAGAGGTCATGTTGGAGCTTAGCTCGTGATTAGCATTATTTGATCAGTTGGCTTTCGTTCGGGCTCATTCGGACACTTCTAGCCCGAGTCACTATTTTTAGCAGTTATTCAGCACTCAGCGTGGGACCCCTGCTATTTTTAGCAGTATGGATTGATAGCGTTCAGAATCACTTCAGTGTTCATCAGCTTCAGACGGTTTGTGCATCGGGTATATATCGAGAGAGATATTAATATTTAATTGATTTAATTAAATATTAATTGTGGAGCATTATAATATAAAGTTATAATATTTTATTATAACTTAAGTGATTTCAGTGAAGGGGTCGCCCATCATCAGAAAGGGGCCATTTGGCAATTAAATTATAATTAAAAATTACGTTGAAGACTATTGAAAAGAATTAAAAAGAAGAAGTCGAAATTTTAATGATCCCTATTATTGTGGAATTCGCACTTCTCAAGAGTATAAGCCATTTGCTTGGAAATTCGAGCCCATTATGTCATTTTGTGAATTAAAAATTGATCAAGTCTTGAGCAGAGCACAGAAACGTAGGGTTTCAGTCTCGAATGCATTGGGGAACGAGCCATCTCCAGTGAGAGCGATTCAGAGGGTGTGAGATATCACCTGATTTATTGCCAGTTGAGAGATTTCTTCATCCAGAAGAAATTACAGAGCATTCAAAGGTTATTTGCATTCAGAGTTTTCAGTTAATAATTCATACAGAGGAGTTATTGCATTTAGGCGCACATTTCAGGGGATCTGGAGAGTTTTTAACAAAGTCGTACATCTTCATTTATTGCTGCTGCTAGCCGTACTGTTGTACCAGGTCGTACTTCCTCCATTTGAGCTGTACTTTACATATAAAGAGAATCGCCTTCCTTTTTGGACTCTCAGCTTCACACCACTGGGCACTTAGGTTGTTGGATCATTCTGCAATCACCGGACAGAGGGAGAAGGCAGCATTCAATGCAGCCGTACCAGATCTGATCATTTCCAAATTGCTGCAATCTCCAGGTTTTCAATAAAAACCATTGCTTTTTATATTGCATGTTAGTGGATCTTTATTGTAATCGTCTCAGAAGGTTAATAAATGATCTGGCTTCAGTATTTGCATTAGGTTTTGCTATTTCCGAAGTTGAATAATTTTTATAGAATTTATTTGCAATTCCTTTCAAAATCGCCATCTTCTTCATTTATGCAAAAAACCCAAAAAACGTCAAAAAACTAAAAACTTCATAAAAAACAAACAAAACAATCAGATTCAGAGACAGGGGGAAACTAGGGTTTCTACATTGCTCTATAGTGATTTCCTCAACTTTGCATCTTACTTGTGCAAATTAGTTTGCTTCTTCCATCCTTGCATTTGCTTTATGCACTCTATTGTCTATTGGATAACTTCCTCTCGCCATGAGCATGAGTTGATGGACCATCTCTATGGAATGAATTGTTAAAAAATCTCATCTTTGATTGTGATGCACAAATCGTTCACATCCCTGGACACTTAGTGTCAACTTTCATATGACTTGTACAAATACATCGTTTGTAGATCTCTATGTACTCCAAAATCGTCTCCCTTTGGTATGGCTTTTGGAATTTTGTGAAAAAATGTAGTGTACAATTTATCATCATAAAACTCCCCTCAATTTTAGTCACCATGCCATCTCACTATGTGGTCTTATGCTTGTTCTTTTGCACGTGATTCTTTTGAATCAATTCAATCATTTTCAATTTCATGGCGACATATTTGAATCTATTTCAGTCCTTGATTACTTTAAAATAAAAGCATTTCTTTAGGTCAATGATCTAGTCCACAAAATCTTATGGATTTAAGCTTCCTAAGTAGCTTGGGAGATCAAACCATAGCTTGCTCCTTGCATTCACCAAGGTGATTGCAAATCTTTGCTCTATAGTGATTTCCTCAACATTAGGATTTATAACACCATCGTGATTATGCCTCTTATTGTACATGTTTATTCTCCTATGCATGGTCTCAATGAGCTCGATCCGTGCTTGAATGACTCTCAACATGTTAGCTAGATCTGCATGTGGGCTACTTGGTTGTTTCTCACACCATGTCTTCCAATTTTGTGAGTTGTCTTTTCTAGTCCACTTGAAATGTGACAACACTTCAAACAAACACTTAGGTTAGAAAACTCTCATGAGGTGAAATCTACGACTTAGAAGGCTCACTCTAAAAACCAATTGATGCAGCAATCAAATGCAAATTGATTGTAGAATTGACAAATGGCCGTGCAAAGCATACTGACAAAAACTAAAGGAAAGATAATGGAGATCGAATGGAAACAATTATATTCATATGTTGAAGTGAAAGAAATACAAATGGACCACCTATAAGTGAAACCCAACACACACTATGCTACTCAACCTTTAGATAAATATATGTGGAGACTCTGCAATTCAATTGATGAATTCTCTATCTCACAAGCTCTACCCAAAACCAACAACTCGCCAAAGATTGAACCTAGATTTCCATTTCTTAGGAGACCAACCCCTACAAATGACGAAGTATGCCCCATAAATAACACCAAAACTGGAAGATCTGACTTGCATAGAAGATTTGAGCATTGTTGCAAGGCATCCCACCATGAATGTGTCATTCCTTAATAATTTCAAAATTGATGCCTCGACATTCCAAATTTGACATCGACAAACAATTAGAAAATCTAATCAATGCCATCTTACAAAAGTCATTCTAACACTAACACCATGTTTTGAAATTTGGACATCTATTTACCTTTTGAAGGCACGTGCAAAGTTGTAAGGGCTACACAAAGGCTTGCACAAGGTTTGTGCCCTCCTTTGCCCAAGGGAAACTTACACGTAGTTTGAGGTGAACTCAAAAAATCTTGCACCAAGACCAATAGGGTCTCCAAAAAGAGAATTAACGCTACTTTATCAAGCAATGGTTGTGTGGGATCTTCAAAATTTCCCAACACACAAAAACAAAACAAGCACATGTGCAAGTTGCGCACAAGCAACTACCACATGGAACAACATGCACACACAAGTTAAGCTTGCACATGGAAATCTATTAAAGTAGAGACAAATATTTTTGGACAATGCAAGATTGTGCCAACCCAAGCATGCTTTTGTATAAAAAATGTAATACATCTTGAGGAAAGACGTTATCCCATTGCTTTGGTCTTTCTCTAGCTAAGCATCTCAACATGTTACACAAGGATCATAATACACCTATAACATTGTTTTGGCCTTAATTAACTTATTAAGTAGCAAGAGAAATGAGTCAAAGTACAACATTGTCCACACTATACAACTTTATAGGTATTATTGCTCTTCCTCAGCCATCTTTCTTCATCTTTCTGTTGCTTTATCTTTTTTGAATAGCATCAACTTTTCTTACCATCAGAACTTCTTTTTTAATTGGCACATCTTCCTTTGATTCCTCTACCCAATGCCATTTTTTTCCCAATCTGTAACATACATATGGTCTCCTTGGAGTTTAATAGCCCCTTCCATATTCTCTTCCCCTCTAGTTTGATCCTTTGCCTCATTCATTGAAGTATCCTCTTCCCTTGATACTCTTACCTTCATTATTCTTTGAATCTTCTAACTTAGAGACGCTCATGTTCCTCCTGAATGTTTGCTAAAGGATAAACCTCCTCTCTTTGCAAATTTTTTCCTTAACAATTTTTTTTATCATATTTCTTCATCCCTTAATGCTCTCTGACATTATTCATCAATGAAATACAACTTAAGTGAGGAAAACTCATCTTGCAGTTGGAAGTGTATTCCATTAAAATCTAAATTTGATGCTTAACGCACACCCCTCACAGGTGTGGTGTCGCTTCTTCTTCAACCACACTTGGTGTCCTCACCTATCTGATTTGTAAAACTGGCTCCATAAAAAATAATTAGAGTATGTCATCACCTCCTCTATCAACAAGAATCCCTCTTACCTACAATATTTTACAAATATAATGCTCGTAAAATAAGCAAAGCCAAGTAGTAAAAAACTATGAGGATTTATGCAATGCCATGCCAAAAAGAATAAGCTCACTCAAATTTCCACAACATGGAAAAGAAGAGAAAAAGTTCAGCTTCTCCCTCAAAGGAATGGGACTATGCTTGGGATGCTAAATGAAATAGCTTTAATATGTTTCATTATGGGAGTGTACCTAGGGTTTTAAATGCTCAAAGCATAGATCCAAGACAATTGGAAGCCCATGGGTACAATAGAGACATCAATAATGCATAAAGGCTACTTCATGGTGGTCTTCACTTCAAGTAAATACAAGGAAAGAATATTCCAAGAAGGATCCTTGTTTCTCAATAAATTTGGACTTTTGATGAAATATCGAGCCCTACCGTTCAACCCAATTGAAGATCTCTCAAGCATAGTTGTTTTTTTATCACTTTTTTGGAGCAAATAATAGCAAGGGAAAGCATTGCAAAAGTTAGGATTAGTCATTAGAGAATCAAAATGCATAAAATCTTTTGAGATGACATACAACCTGAGCCTTTAATTATGCATAATTTATTTGGACGAGTTGCAATTGGAGCAATTACAAGACTTTGAGAACATTCCTTTCGTTTTTGCATCTAAGGGCTTATAATAAAACAATAAAATTGGACATTGCTTGTGGATTTTATAAGTTTAACAAAGAACCAAGGAGAGAGTGTACAAAATTCTAATTGATATATTGATGTATGAGGTTTTCATCCAAATCCTTACAAGAAAATAAACCTACATGATGATCCAATCTAACTTTGAAATGTAAATGAGATACATTGTTATGTGGTTAAGTGTTGAGTTTTGATACCATATTGATATTTATGAAAAGATGAACCACCAAATTGTCTTAGAAGCAAAGTGACATAAGTTTAAAAGAAAACAACAATATGTGAGAATAAGAGACAATGTAAAAAATTGGAGAAACTACCTATAGGCCTTATAAATTTTAATAAAATAGTTTGTGAAAATTGAATGATAAACAATGAAATTGGTATGTGTATATATACACATCCAAGTTATTATTAAAGAGGTTTAGAACCTAGTATATTAAACATGCTTTATTTAAATAATAATAAAGTGTTCCTTAGAAAAATCCAAAGTCAATATTACACACATCAACATCCTCCCCAAGATTGATTAGAGGGATTTCATAAGAGAATCCACCATTCATCCCACTTGAGAGTGCCTTTTGAAAACCAATTTTGTTTTAGAGATTGATGGTGTCCTCTAGAAGAGCTTTGATGAATATAGCTTTTAGCGGATACCCAAATACATATTGAAGCTTAAGCTTTCTTTCTTGAAATAATCATTTGATGTAGTAAATGTGGATCTTAATGTGCTTGGTTTATTGATGGCGAATTTGATTTTGGACCATCTATACTTATATTATCAATATGAATGATGTTGGGTCTATTTTGAAGAAACCTTCTTGAGCAAGGGGAATTCTCAACCACATGAATTGATACCCAACTTCCTTGGAACTATAGTACTTTGCTTCCATGGTCAAAGAAGAGACCAAAACTTGTTACTTGGTCTTTCAACATATTGGTATTAAACCATTAGAAAATTGTACTCAGATGTACGTGTTTGAATTTGCATCACAATACCCTGTGTAGCACCTGATGTATCATGAATGCATTCCCTTTCTTCATAATGGAAGGGGAAGCTTCCTTGTAACAAAAACTAAACTGAAACCCTAGAAACTAAGACATGGAGATGATTTACATCTTTTCATAGTATGCACAAAACTTTTTTTGGGTTTTTGGCATGTCAAGCAAACAAATTAAAACTACCCTATCTTTTGATTCTTGGGTATGAGTAAAAGACTACATCAAATTTTCCACACCTTAGGGATCTTATATTTAACGACCTTGACTAGCAATTTAAGATATGATAGCTCAAACACACACACATTCTAGATAAAAAGAAGACACCAAAAAGAAGGTGTACATGATAACTGAATCTGAAATTTGGTACTTGAGAATTGCAAACAAAGCTACAACCACTTAAATTAATGAATGACACAAGAAAAAGGTTGCAATAATCACTAATCTATACTCAATTCATTAGAATATTCATACAAGATCACACACATCAATATCTTGAACAATAATTTAAGCAACAAGTAGGCAAAAAATCAAGGGTACACGGGGACGCGTCCCCTAGGTATTTGCTCCCAGATCCAGATCCGGTCTTAGTTTTGAGGACAAGCGCTATAGAGACGGTACATTGACCGTCCCAAAAAATCCAAATTCCAGGGGCGTCCCAGATTAAGAAGAAACATCCCGAGATGGAAGGGAGTTGCCAGGCCGATCCACAGACCGGATAGGAGACCTAATAGATCCCTCGGCCAGTCAGGGGGCGGCCGGTAGATCTATTACTTGATGACATATAAGGCCTTAAAAATAAAGTTTTTTAATTTTTCTTTTAAAGCATTCCTTTGTGGGCCCCACGCCTTCCCAACCCTAATATGGCCACTTAAAACATTTTTTTACCTTCATTTGATTTAGTTATTTAAAATTGGCATGCGTAGTTACACTTTTAGAAATAGGAGACTCCTGGTTAAGCTTCCAAGACTCATATTGCATATAGCTTTTGGCCACCGCCCAAATTGACAACAGAATTATCTTCTAAAGTAAGAGATTCAACAAAATCTTCTCAATTGGCTCAAGAAGTTTCTCATAAATAGAAGCAAAAAGTTCTCACCAAAGGCTGATTCAGTCTTTGGTGATACCTATTCAAAAAAGCCAATATCTTCAAATAACCATGTCATTAACAGAAAAACTTTGGCTTTTTATGGCAGAATAGGCAATTTACATAAAATATATACCCTAAACTTCTCACATGTTATACTCCAAATACCATTTCAAAAAGAAGATAAAGATATTAGGGTCGTGGTTAAAGCAGGAATGTAATAAACGCACCACTGAAATCACAGCTAGGTAGGTCCCAAAGCTTTATGTGAAATTTCATTTGAAGATTGATGCTCTCCAACCTTCAAGAGAGATCGGTATTGGAGCTTTACACTCTCTGCATTATCCAATGTTTTCACTACATACCTGATGTATTCCAAAGTTATTAGTTAGACCATAAAGATAAATCCTGAATACCTGGCACAATCCTAATGAACCTGTAATAATCTACCAAGTTTCCAAAGTCAAATAATGGTTAAAGGAAACCAACTCAGTCACTGGCTCATGTGGAGAATTTACCATCCATTCAGACACTGTGTTGTAATAACAGCCTCACGACCAACAAAGCGGTCTTAAATTTGATTGGTGATTGTTATGATTATCATTACTCATATGAATATCTTAAATTTGAAATTTCCCTATTTTTTTAAAATTTAACTCTCTCTCTCTCTCTCTCTCTCTCTCTCTCTCTCTCTCTCTCTCTCTCTCTCTCTCTCTCTCTCTCTCTCTCTCTCTCTCTCTCTCCCTATATATATATATATACTATACAGCCGTCCCCCCGTCCCCTAAAATCCCCTCAAAAATTTTCCGTCCCCGAACGCGTCCTGCTGTCCCCCCGTCCCGGAAACTTGGTGGAACATAGCAAAAAATTAATATTTTAAATATGAGTAATTAAAGAATTTGTTTATAAGTATTTAGAAGGATTTTCATGCTCATGCAATCAATCAAATTTCATATCTTGCATAGAAATATAATTTATTGAACATAAATACAAAATAATTAATTGAAGGTCATGTTGAAAATAAATTGCTTGCAATCTAAGCAAGCCCTAAATACCAAAACCTTTGAAATAGATTGTTTCAAAAACATGGAATCTATAAATAGATTCCAGCTAAAAATAATGTCTAAAAATAAACTATCTATCAATAGCAACTTTCCAAAAATATTAATAGCCAAAACAGCTAGATTGACATAACAACATGCCCTTTTGATGCTCTAGGCTCTTGCTTTTGAGACTTTTGAAATCTGAAGATTACATAACTCGCTTCTAATTCTTTGGGCAACATAAACAAACTCAGCTTGATAATCTAGATCCTTTATTTGAGGAGCCGTCCATCTTTTCAAATTTTTGATGGTGTGTTTGAATTTGATTTTGAATAATTAGATGCTAAGATAGCTTTTTTTTTGGGGTTTTGGAGATAGAGGTCATACTATTCATTGTTAAATCACCAGTTGGTGTTTGGGTGAGGACGTGGTTATTTAGATGTCTTTTATAATAGGGTTTGTAGGTTTCCAAATCAATGAGTAATGTTTAACACTAGATATTGTAGAGGATATAAACTATGTCCTTCATGTGAGTGCTATTGGTGGAATTTTGGATGCTCTAGTTGATTCCTAAATGACCATTACCTAAACAGTGGTTGTTCTAGAATCTATATGTGCTCATTGTTGTACAAGTTTCATTAGACTATGGTATAAAGTGCCTTTTCTATTGTTTGCACATACATGATTGTTTTCCCCCTAGTATGACTACTTTATGTAGGAAAATGTATATAAAAGGACTTGTGATTACAAATTATTTTGGATACATGGATAGAAAATGGTCTATTGTGATGTGTTTCCAATATTTTTAGGTATGTTTTTTCGATTGTGTTAGCAATTGGTTGTAGTTTCTATTACAATTATTGAGTTGAGTATTTGGTGAATACTCTACCTATTGTGGAGGAGATATAATTTGGTGTTTGTATTTAGGTTGAAGTGTGGTATAGTGGTTTTTGTGTAACATTTAAAGTGTGAGCTTGGCTTTAATTTGTTATCTTATTGAGGATGGGATTGTTGTGCTCAAGATGGCGGTGCCTCGATGGATGTTGCAAGTCACTTTGTTGAGCCCATGAGCATAAAAGAGTTAATTGAGACTATTGATCTATTTTAGTCCTAGTGGTTGATTTAATTTTTAGAAACCCTTGTGTAACTTTACTAATGTGAATATAAAGTGGGAAAATGTTAAGATTAAGTGTGCTATTCAGTATATCCTAAGTCTAATTATTTATACGTTATTAATAATGTATGAATCTCTAAAGTTCATGGAGTGAGAAAATGGGATTCCCATGTGAGGGTAGGGTAATTTAAATATTTTATTATTCTTAAGGACTTGGTTCATTATTGTTTATAACGAGGCATTGTATAGGGGGTTACATAGTGGACTTATAAGATAATTTTGTATAGTTTGTTGGCATGTGGATGTAATTAATACATCACAAGGAGTGCTTGGTAGTTACATGTGCAAACTTGAGTGGTAGAATTCCAAGATGTTTGTGTAGGGATTTAAATTTAATTTTGGAGGCCACTCTCTTAGAAAGGGTCATTAGAATTCTTACCAAGGTATTTTGGGACCTTGTTTGGTCCCATGGTATTAATTTTTGGTGGTTTTTTGGACCTTCTTGAGTTTATATATTGAGGTTTAAGATGGAGGAATTATGAATTATTTTCTATAGGTTTATGTTGTTGGTTTTCCTTTGAGATTGAAGAGTATTGGTCTCCCCTCACTCTAGATAGAGCACTACACTATGATAATGTATTATAACCATAAGTGTTGTTGAGTAATACATCAGATGTACTTTGGAGGTAGGGTTTTTTTCAAAAAAGGTTTCCTATATATATATATATATGTCACTCTTGGTGTATGGTTTCTATTCTTCTTCTTCTCCCATTCATGTTATTTACTAAGTGTTATTTTACATGTCAAAATGTTGCTAAAAAATTTATATATTGATTTTTGTGATATTCTCTTCATAGAATTAATGTGGAGATGCCTACATGTTTAGTAGTTGAGATTGGTTTTTGAGTTTAATTTTTAAGGTTTTTATAGACATTTTCCTTACATAGCTAGCCATGTGTTCTTAGAGATTGCATTTCTTTATGGTATTTGTCAAGTGTCCTCCTAGTTACCTAAAGTTGGGTTATCTACTTTGTATTTTGTGCACCTTGGAGAAACCCTCAATCTTCTTAGTTTGTGTCCATTAGACCTAATGCTTTATACTTCTTATACCTTTATGAATAGAAAAATGTGAAACAAAATGAAGAATTAAACCTTAAAGATTAAAATTTTAATTCACACTTAACTATTACCTCATTTAAAGCAAGACACCAAATAATATGAATCAAATAAACAAAATAAATCTCACCAAATGATACATGTTGCACCATGAATGTTGGTTTTTCTTAAAATAATAGTATTTTAAATGATAGAGGAATGTTGTTACTCATATCAACATTATAATATATTTGATTGAGGACCCATGGAAATGGATTAGAGATACGTAGATTTATAGATTTGACATTAGAGCGATCAACAATCATAGATAAGATGAGAGATCAATAGTTGGGATCAAGTTAGTTGGGTAATCTTTTCACACAAAGCATAAAGATGTTATGTAAGATACATATAATTGTTTCTACTTGAGTGACCTAGTTTTGTCCTTGTAGTAATATTTTTCAATAAGCTTCATTGATCCCAATGACCCTAGTTAGGATAACCCTCTAGAGTCTTACAGAGCTCAAAGTGTAGAAAACAAGGTTGTGTCTAGTTAGTTGGCTTTTTTTGTCCTTGGAATAGTCATAAGGTTACCATCTCACTTAGGTTGACTTATCCCCATGTCTAGGTGTGGAAAGAATTAGAGAAGTTCAACAAGTCAAGTTCACCAAAATGTAAAGAAACAAAAGCCTCCTTATTAAAATTATATATTAAATCTAGGAGGTAAAAACTAATTAAAAAACTATAATATATCTTAGCCCCTAGATATATATAATTGAACTCTATAACCCATAGGACAAATAAATAGTAAATTAAATAAGGTTAAGAAGTACTTAGGTCTTTGATGATGATAGAATTAACATAAAGTGGTGTGTCTAAAGTAGATGAGTTTATAGATTCTATACTACAATTGGATGTGATTCCAGCTATAATTATATTTGGGGCTCCCCTACAATTTGATTTAGTAAAATAAAATTTTAACTCTTGATCACTTGTCTCTATATTTTTCACCTCTACTATGACAACTAAATCATAGCCAAAGTAGTGCCAAAGTAGTATGAACTAACCTAATTTTATAAAATATTGTAATAATTAAATGACAAATATTTATAAATAAGTGTCTCTTAGCTTCAAGAATATTTATTCAAATATTCTCTACTAACAAGGCCAACCATGTGAAGGTGGAAGCTCTATGGCCTCCCCTAATTGACCTGAGACAAAACAACAAAACATAACATCACACAGAATGACACAACACAATGCATCACACAACACAACATGACATCACACAACACAACATTACACAAAATACGACACATGTATTTTTTTATTTATAAGAAAATTATTAACATACTTTTATAAAAATTGTTTCATACTTTTAACTGATGCATTGATAAAAAAAATGTTTTAAAAGCTATTAATTATGTAATTTGCAATAATTTTAATATGTAATGGTCTAATGGGCATTGTAATGTGCAAGAGGTTTTAGTCATTTGCAATAATTTTAGTGTTTCATTGGTCAAAACATACATTTTATAATTTTGTAGACATGGTTATTGCATTTGAATAATGTAATATGTGATGGGTCAAAATGTGTAATTTATGATTATGGTTATTGCATGTGAATAATGTAATATGTGATGGGTTAAAATGTGTAATTTATGATTATGGTGTCATGGTTCTATTTTGTGAATTGCCTTCATAAAGTGAATTCATGATTGCATTTTAATGTTTTATGATTGTCCATTTGTGAATCATTTTATAAAGAAGGCGACTTGTGTTGTGATTTATAAATTTATCTTAAAATTGTGATTTGTATCTTTAATGTTAAGATCAAAATTAAAATTTTCTTACATAAAATTAAATATTAGCCAAAAAATTCAAAAAAACAAGGGACACAACATACAAACCTTAAAGAATGGTCTTGGTCTATTGACCATTCTTTAAACTGTCAAAAAAATACACGACATGACCAATGACTATTCCCTTGATCTTTGAAAAGGATTTTAACTCCTTCCAATAAACTTTTTTTTACTAAACATTGTATTTATACATACTAGCACTTGCACCGGAGGGGGTGCAAGGGTTACGCCGATAGAAAAATATAGAGAAGTAAGAAGGGGAGAGACATGCAAATTATCATTAGCAAAGGTAACAATGTTTGACATTAGAAGATAGTAGTAGGTAAATATACAATGTGATTATACAATGTTTGAATCTTAGTAATAGATTGAGAACACGAATCAATACATTTTTTTTTGGAATATATGGATATATTGCATGATGTTTGCTTCAATAGTGCTGTTGTTGTAGGAGTGTACATGGAATGTAGTGTTGGGTGCATGGAATAAACGGATTGGTCAATGGAAATGCAAGGTATGGAAAGGATGGCGGGGGGTGTTATTTGGAGTGCGTGTGGGTATCTGGAGAATACTTGTATAATGGTGGTGCAGTGAATGATTATGATCCATATCAAGATATTTACCATAAGAAGGTGTAAGGTGTAGATCGAATGTCAATCAAGATTAAGAGGATTCAAAATGTGGGGGGTGATGGGTAAACATGGATTTGGTAGGTGGTACATGGATGAATTGATTTAATTTGGATAAGGTGGATGGAGTGTTGGATCTATTGTGGATGGAGTAAGATGCGTGTACCTCTTTTGCCACATGTAGCTATTGTTTTTTTTTTTGCAATCTCATTGAGATGTAGACATCTCGATTAGGGAGCCATAAGAGTCCTTATGATAAAGTGTTGTTGTCAATGCATGGTTATTCTGAGATTTGGATATCATGGATGTCCCAACTTATGATGGTGTACATTAACGATTGATGGTTTGGATTTTCTTTTTCCAAACTTGGGAGGCAAGCAATGGTAGGTGGATTTGGTGATTTGTTTGGGCCAAAATGTGTGCATATGTCTTTTTTGGTTGCTATTGAAGCTTTTTTGTGCACCATTGGACTTTCTTTTAGTAAATCTTTCTTGTGCACTATTGGACTTTATTTGATGGAAGAGCTTCCCTTCTTGATTTTTTCCCCATAGTTTCTTTTACTGATGGAGATTGGTAGGGATGTTTTTGTGTTGTATTTTATGGTATCCATCTGCATATTATTTGTCGAATTTTTTGAATTTATTTGTCCCTTTTTTTTTTTTTGGTGGATGGGATGATGTGTGAATCATGGTTGAAGGTATGAAGTGTGGTAGCATTGATAGCAACTTTATCATAAGGACTCTACAGTCTCCCAAATGTTGACTCTTTTTTTTTTGTGGAACAGCTACATGTACATTTAGGAGTGAGCATCTCATGGGTGGATGGAACAGTAGGTGGTATATGTATATGGTTTATTGGATGTTTGGATTCTTGATGTTGATTTTGCGTGGTATTGCTTGAAATATGCTTTGGTTCATGTTCTTGATATGGATCAATTTGGTAGTATGGATTGTATGCAAAGGGGTTTGTTGTATTTTCATGGAGGGATGGGAAGTGGCTCAATATTGTATTGAATGTGATAAAGTCTTTGTATTTCTTAAAAATGACCAATACTTTAGGAGGATTCGCCAGCTTGGAGCAACCAGTTGTAGGAGTATACAAAGCTGGAACATCCACTTGCATGTGATTGCAAATGCGCCAGCTTGGAGCAACCATTTGTAGGAGTATACGAAGCTAGAACATCCACCTGCATGTGATTGCAAATGCTTGGTAAGTACATAAATAATAGTTTCTATGTATATCAATATGGTAAGGTGAAGATAAAAGAAAAACAAATATAGCTTTCTTGAGGGACTGGGGTGTTAATGTATGTGTACCTGTACTCATCATAAAGAGAGAAGACGTAGTCGGAGCTCTTCTTTTTTCCTGATAATTGTGAATGGATTATTCTTCATTCTTGAGTATCGATCAAAGGTAAATGGTGGGTCGATCCTAAGTCCGTGTATTGATTTAACTCTAGATATAGTTGTAAAAGTTAATCCTTGTCTTTCTTTTTTGCCTATATCGATTGTTGCTCTTTCGATTGTCATTCCTTGGGATTTATGTATTGTAATCGCCCATGCACTGCAAAGTGGTAATTGCCTCTGAGCACCTAGTGATATGGGTGATATAGGAATAGTTTTTGGGGCATGGATGCTCCAAGGAGGGCCATTGTAAGTATCAAATTTTACTACCACATATAATGGTAAATCTGGTGGTTTGGAGCTTTCTGTGTATACAATATCTACAACTTGTCCAAGAGAACCATTTACAAGGCCTGCTTGAGTCCATAGGTTTGTAGTTAGCATGATGCATTGGCCTTTACAGAGTAGGAGTTCATGGGGAAGCTTGTCAGCATCATTGTCGATCTTTGATGGTAGGGTTGTTTTTATTGCAATACTAAGTGCAATAGGAAGATTTAATAGCTGTATCATTCTTTTGTTGTGTGTTCCAACCAAGTTATTGGTCGGGAATAGGTGCATTGCTAGGTCGAAAGACTTGTTTTCTTTGTGTGATAACTCTTTGTTTGTGCGATGCATTAGTAGCTCCCAATCTTGTTCAGTCGGTTCTGCATTACGGATGTTTTGTAGAGTTCTTTGAAAGTCAATTTGAGCTTGTGTGTCTCCATGTTGTCGAAATATTTTTTCTAGTGTGATAACAATAGTGAATTGTTCCCAAAGGGCTTTCACATATGTGTGGGCAACATATATAGGTTTGTCCATTATAGGAGGTAGCTGTGCAAAGTCACCTACAAGAATGATAGATCTTCCACCAAAGCATAAGTGTTGTTGGTGGGGGAAAGCCTCGCGTAGCCTAGTATCAATTTTTAAGAATAATTTTGGGCCTAGAAAGCTTAGCTTATCAAATAGGATGTATTTTATGTGTCTCATGCTATGTTGGAACATTGCAAGCGACTGACCCTTCAATGGATGCATTTCTTTGATTGGAATCTTCAAGGCATAATGTATAGTTGAAGCATGTATGTTGAATGCTGCGATTCCTGTAGGAGCAACAACAAGGAGAGGGTTGTGTTGTTGTGGCACTAAATTGGAAAGGGAGTGTTTAATGCAATGAATAAGATAGGATTTTCCTGTTCCTGCTGTGCCTTGTATGATCATGTACAATGGTTTTTCTATTTCATAAGAATTGTAGTGGTCCATAACAAGTGTCAAAGCAAGTTGTTGTTTGGGAGAGAGTGGATATGGGAGGTTGCTAAACTCAAAGGGTGTTGGGATATCATGTTGGTCCACCTTGTTTGTGCATATGAAATGCTCTACAATTTCATGTAATGGTTGAGGTATTGTACAGGCATTCCAATTGTGGCAAGTGTCAAAGTCACGTCTTCCAAGCATATCGAGGGAATTAAAATTCCTGCTAGTACCAAGACCCAATTGCGATAAGAACTCCCATTCATTCAATTGAATTGTATTGCCTATATTGTTTTGATCTTCTGGCTCCTCTTCCTCTTCTTGACTTACTTGTTCATCAACTATACGATCAACATGCCACACACAGTATTTGCGTAAATTCATCTCCTTCCAATTTGCAACAATTTTCTCTTTCTCGATACCAATGTCTGCTTCAATGTTGCGAAAGTGCTTGTAAAGAAGTAGTTCACTCCAACAAAATGTTTCGAAATGTTCTGAATCCTCCTTTGGAATAGCAGTAAATCGAGGGAAGACACTGATAATTGCCTTATGTTTCCTTTCTTTCCACTTGTACTCTTTGCGACTTGATGAGAATGAGAATGTTCGTGCAGATTCAAGTAGTGTTACTTTATCCATTTCAAGAGGACGTTGTGTATATTTATGGATGTAGGTCAGCTCCAATGCATTTTCGTTTCGGTTTGTTTGGATTCGGTTGAAAACTTTTCTACCAACATTAAGCACCATAAAATCACAATTACAAACAACAAGGGGCAACTTTTGTAACATATGGCACGTTTCTTGTGCACCTATATCACGATCAGCAATAATTTCGGACATGAATTTTCGGTATGCTGCAAGTGCCTTGTCTTGGGGTGCTTGCTTTTGACATATGCGTGTCAACATATCAAGGCAGCTCTCAGATTTTCTTTCTGCCTTCGCGGCATATTTTGCAATGTACTTTAGAACTAGTGTTTTTGAAAGCACGGGCTGACAATCCATATTGGCCCTCCATATGGAAAGCATTGCTGGACTATGTATATTCAATCTATCATCATTACGTGTAGGGCAATAGGTTTTTTTCCCAGCTTCGTCACTGCACAATGAAGAGTTGGTACATTCAGGCCAGGGTGCACTATAGCGACACTCCATGTTGTTCCCTTTCTTGCGAAGGCAGGTTGATTCAGAACACTTGGTATGTCTTTGGACACGGTTAAGTAACTCTTCATAGTCAATAAGTGTGTTTGTATCAAATATTTTGGGTGTTGTTAGTAAGCATGGATCGTCTTGCGAAGATCGATGGAATGTGTTGCTTCTATCTCCCAGATTTCGAGGATTCCAAGCACTGACATATCTATCAAAGAATGATTTTGCTATGTCTACATCTGTATGATTGCTCCAGTTAAGAGTGTCCATGTTTGGTGCACCCTCAATCCAAAGGAAGCCATGTACATGTGCAGACCCTCAATGTTGCCACTCATATCTATACCAGTAGTTTGTTGCGCAATATAGTTTCTCTAAGACTTCTTCACGAAATGCTGTGAATCTTTGATGCAAGTATAAGGATGTGGTATGTGGGTTCATAACAATGTTATCTATGCGATCTTTATTGTTTAGTGATGTTTGGGTTGCCCCCTTTGTAAATAGTTGATGTAAATCAAGCCATTTGGTGTCTGCAGCACTTAAGGTGAAGAATAGTGTTGGGGAGCCTATTTGGTTGATCATGTTTGACAATTCACCACGAGACTTATTCCAATATGCTCGTGTCCCCCTAAGGGATGATCCGTAATGCATCAGTTGTTCGGCTAGTTTAGTGTCAGGCAATGTTTGTATATGGAGGCGAAGGCTGTCTATGGTAGTTGGTATGCAGTCCTCAGCATTTTTCTTGACAAAAATGGAGGCAACACCTTGGCTTCGGTGACGCATCAATAGATTCAAGACAAAATATCTAAACCTTGGGTGCCTTCCAAATCTATTATCATGGAACCTCATTAGGTGCAACACATATTCATGCATTTCAATTTGTCTATAGCGAGGTTGTAAATGTAATGCATTGCCATTGGGAAACAAAGAAGGAAAAGCCATGTCTAGAAGTCCTTCAGTATTGTATTCATTAACTGGTGATGACTCAAGTGTTGGCCAATCTATAATGGTGTGATTGTGATCTCTAACTTGCAATGTTTCTTTTATGATTTCTAGTTCATGACGTTTATTTGGTAGCCTAGCCATGAAGGATGAGGAGCAAGTGAATTCAGTGTCGGGTGAGTCTGCGTTAAATTTGGAAGCACTAATTGGAGCAACAATATTGTGATCGTCAGCATTAATATTATGAAGCATAGTGGAAATGTCTGTATTTGTATCAGGGAGCTCCTGGAGGGATGCAAAATCCACCTTGACATCTTTGTAATATGGGTCATTTGTGATTTTATATTTCAGTGCAGCCCACACACGATGCCTACTTACATAGCAGTCATAATGGTCACCTCTTGTATTGGTTCTTCGAACCACCAACACATCCAAGTTTTCTATTTTATGTGGCAAGTATTTTTCTATGGTGTTGATGTCCTGTGGGAAACAAATTGTGTGGCCACTATATTTGTATTGGCCTCCACGAGCATGTGTTACTTGTATTATTGGATTGACTCGTGCTATTAACATTTCTTCGACTTGTGTTAGTGTTCGTAGCTCATACGGCTGTACTCTTGGGTCCATTAAATTAGTTGCTGAGAAACAATGTCTACCTATCTCACGGAAGCATCTAATACAAACTGGACCGGTTTGTGTTGTGTTGGTACGGATTCCTGGGTAGCATTCATGGCAAATTGTGCAAGTTGGTAAGTTGGATAGTTTATCTAGTTTTGAATGAAATCTTTTTGAAGCGTCTATAAAGTTTTGTTCAGAATGCGGTAAGCTTGTGGATTGATTTTTCCGTGTGTGGATTGTTTCATGTGTGCATGCTGACAAACCTATGTTGAAAGTGTGTTCATTTTGGGATACACATTCGTATGGGTCAATGTTGTGTTGGTTTGATTGAAAGGAAGGTGGTGTATTGGCTTCTATTGCTTGTTTTCCTATGCGTTCGAAATGACAGCGAATGTTGATTTCTTCTTTATGTTGCATGTAGTAGTTATGAGTTCTTTTACGGGATTGTATGCTTTTAGGGGTAGAGGTCGCCATCTGTAAAGGAAATATGAACTATAATTATCAAATGAACAATTACAAATACATACAAAATTGAAGAAGGTAAACATTAATTTTGATGAGTTCTTCGATCACTATATTCTGTGAAAAGTTGTTGAGATACAATTGGTATGCTATATACATGAGTAATTTGGTAGAAGAAACATATCACAGTATTTTCATATTTTTTATAACATTGATATATTCAATATACATGTGATTTTGAAATTCCATGTATGGAATGAAAATTCTAGAAAGTATACTATATAAGGTGTTACAAAATTTCATATACATTATATGAGTGCTTGAGGTACATCTAAACACTAGCAATATGATACATAGTAGCGATTTCACTCAACATGAGCAAATTCTCTGCAACAAAATCTAGCTTGTCGACCTTTGTGATTGTTGATTTGACCCATCCTTGAGCAACACTTGAATCATAGGAATTTGTGATTGTGAAGATAAATTGCTTGAATAACACTCCTTTCACTATGGTTTTAGCTTCAATTTCTGTTCCAGAATTGAATTGTAGCATGTATAAATTATCTGCAGATATTCCAAGGAGTTTGGTAGCTGGTTCTTCAAAAGCAACAGCCCATAATATTCCTATATGATCTGCGAGCTTTAGCTGGAGTATGTATCTATAGGTACATTTAGGAGTAGTAGCTTTGCACTTGGAACAATACCATGTCTGATCATCATTCTGGACAACTTTCTTTTTACATTGTCTTCCATCTAAGTCAAGGGGGCAAGATGGATAGCATAATGAATTTGTTTTTATGTATTGCACTGATGCTTTTAGAGTGCATTGGAAAGTTTTTTTCACACTGGTAGTTTTCTCTTCAATATTAGCAATTGATTTCCTCATAAGCACGAGAGGTGCATCCAATGGTTGTGTATTCAATGGAGTGACATTAGCCCCATTCTGTTCAAACCATGATTTGAGTTGTTCGGCCTCCTCTATTCTTGGGTTTACAAATAGGTGGGTGCTTGCCAACGTGCTTATGACCTTGCCATTATACTCAGTGACACGACCATTTTTTATTGCAAGTACAGACACATGTTTTAAGTGATAGCTCTCCTACAGTTCCTTGCCTTCCTTTTCAGTTGTTGGACCCCATAAAGTAATATTAATGGTAGATGAAGAGGTATCTATCAATTTGATGCTCCTTCGAAGAACTTCAGTCCCATCCCTCCTCCTTATGGTTGAGGTTGGGTCCACACATATGACTATTCCAATAACATCGACAAGGATATTATTGTTCAATTCTAAAATGTCCTTAAAGGGTGTGAAGGAGAACCTATGTTTGGGAATTGCAAGGTCATCTTCTGAGTGAGAAATTTTGGATTCCTCGACTAAAAGAATTTCAAGCTGGCTATTCAGTTTGTTGTACAACCTATTAGCTGACTTAATAGTCCCACTAGATATTGTATATACTTCTCCAAAATGTACATTCATGTAATGAAGGTTTGCAACTTCATCAAAGCATGTTATTCGTATTTCAGTGCACTCACAATCAACAATATCAAAAGAGAAGACCTGCCCTTGTCCCTTCTGTGTGTTGAAGTGGTGCATCTGTTTTTTCATGGTAACACGACCCTTTATAAGCCACCTTGTCTGAAATGGATTCAAATTTCTAATGGGCGTAATATTGGATGGGGAGTCTTTCTTTTGTAGGGAAGAGGCTAACCCAAAAAGTGCCCTTTGAGTAGGTGGCTTTGTCACCATAGGAATGTTACTCATGCTTGTAGATGGAGTAGTTGAGTTTGTAGAAGTTACTTTCTGGACTTGCTCTTCAAACAGGTAGGTAGGTTGACCAATGATGTCATGTTGCAAACATGTGATTTCTAATTTGGAGATGACTATCCACCTATAAAGAATAAACGAGTCAGTATTTTGAGTACAATTAAATGTGGTACAGCTGATAATAATGCTAGGCTACAAATTGGTACTTGTGAATTTTGTAGATATGCATGCAAATAGCGTGGCTCACCTTGAATTGCAAAGAACAGGGCAACTGTATCCAATCAATTTGAGTATAGATCCTTTCTGGAGTTCTTTAGAAGCTATGCATTGGTTGTACTTTGTTGGAAGTGTTTCCTTCTGCTTATGTACCCCATCGGAGAGATCCACTCTATATTGATCAACCAATTTGAGTGCATGGCCAAACGGTGCAATTTCTAATGCTTGTAGATGGGGTTGCAAGTTTAGGTTACCATTATTCATCAGCTTGATTGCATCCTTAGTCAAGGAATATTTTGTCAGGAGAGGTGGTTGCGGTACTATAACATTGTTATCAAGGCTTATAGGCATGGCTTGTACTTGTTGGGTTTGCTGTTCAAAGAGGTTGGTGGGCTCACCAATGATATCTTGCGGCCCACATATGATTTCTAATTCTGATATGACGATCCACCTATGAGTGTAAAATAAAGAAGTATTATCAGTAGGATGATATGTAAAATAATGGAGTTCATGAAAGATAATCTAAAAGTTTTGATTTTGCATATTGTAGCAAATTACTAAAATATGATGGCTCACCTTGAATTGCAAAGAACAGGGCAGCTATATTTAATAAGTTTAACTATAGAGCCCTTTTGTAGTTCTCCAGAATCTATGTGGTGGTTGTACTGTTTTGGAAGTGTAGCCTTCTGATTATGCACCCCATCAGAGAGTTGTAGTATATAGCGATTGGTTGGTTCAGGCCCATGTCCAAACATTGAAATATCTATTGCTTGTAGATGGGGTTGTAGGTCTATGTTTCCATCATGGATCATCTTAATTGCGTTCACAGTCAAAGAAAACATTGTGGCAAGAGAGCGAACTAGTCCTTGCAAAAGTAAATTGTAGTTGGCAGCTATTACTTACTTTCAATGATGTATAAAAAGCATACTTTGTGAAGTGTGAAATTAATATGTTGTATACCCAACAAAATATACTTAACTAATTCGATAATATTTTAGAAAGCAACAATGTTCTTGAATGCGACCATACAAGTAGTAGTTTAAATAAAAGTGTGTATAGAAGTTACATAGAGTTAAAGTAAATTTAGAATAATACCTGTAAATGTGATTTTGAATA
>VDFB02274102.1:0-17244 GCA_007258455.2 Sequoia sempervirens
AAGAGGTTGGTGGGCTTGCCAATGATAACTTGCGGCCCACATATGATTTCTAATTCTGATATGACGATCCACCTATGAGTGTAAAATAAAGAAGTATTATGAATAGGATGATATGTAAAATAATGGAGTTCATGAAAGATAATCTAAAAGTTTTGATTTTGCATATTGTAGCAAATTACTAAAATATGATGGCTCACCTTGAATTGCAAAGAACAGGGCAGCTATATTTAATGAGTTTAACTATAGAGCCCTTTTGTAGTTCTTCAGAATCTATGTGGTGGTTGTACTATTTTGGAAGTGTAGCCTTCTGATTATGCACCCCATCAGAGAGTTGTAGTATATAGCGATTGGTTGGTTCAGGCCCATGTCCAAACATTGAAATATCTATTGCTTGTAGATGGGGTTGTAGGTCTACGTTTCCATCATGGATCATCTTAATTGCATTCAAAGTCAAAGAAAACATTGTGGCAAGAGAGCGAACTAGTCCTTGCAAAAGTAAATTGTAGTTGGCAGCTATTACTTACTTTCAATGATGTATAAAAAGCATACTTTGTGAAGTGTGAAATTAATATGTTGTATACCCAACAAAATATACTTAACTAATTCGATAATATTTTAGAAAGCAACAATGTTCTTGAATGCGACCATACAAGTAGTAGTTTAAATAAAAGTGTGTATAGAAGTTACATAGAGTTAAAGTAAATTTAGAATAATACCTGTAAATGTGATTTTGAATAGGTATGTATGTCAAAATAGTGGCCTTTAGAAGTTAGCTTGCTGCACTTGTAAGGAAAACAAAAAGGGAGAGTGTAGTGAGTAAAAATTTTAGTTCACACTATTAAGTAATCTAACTAAATTGGATGCACTCTAAATGTTTAGATCTGCATTCTATGCTAAAGGAATAAGAGGAAACATGCTTTCTAACAAATGAGTATAAAAGTAGTGCATTAATAGCAAGGGATAAACAACGAATGAGAATACAATAAGATTAAAGAGAGTTACTTGGTTCATAAATGTTTTAATCTATTATTGGAGAGCACTAATTTTATGTGGATTGTGTTCTGGTTGAGGATACATCTATTATGTATGTTAATATAGTATACTAGAAATGTGAAATATGTTAAAAGAATGGAAGTGAGTACAATATTATCGTTCTACTAAGTGATCAAATTTTAAGGAATGTAGGTGAAAAAATGAGACAATTATTGAAGGAGAGATATAGCATTTGTTGGCGATATATATTTGTTGGAGTGAACACAATGGTTAGACTATGCATAGTTGAAGTCAAATGAGGAAAGGTTTGAAACACATTATATGCAAACTACTATTCTTAATTATATGCAATTGAACATGGCATTTGTTTTTTGGAATTTCGACATATGGGTCAAGTAAAGATATACAAAACAAAAGCAAAAGTCAAGAACCAAGATGCAAAATGATAGCGAGAGAACAATGTATACATATTTTCGAAGCAAAAAATGTGTTACATGGTATTGTAGTAGGTGACATATTGGATCTTTTTATTGCGAGGAGAAGTGCCTTGTTCATAGTATATTGGAGCTTACATTTGTTTAAGGGAGTTACAAAATATCCAACTATCCATAAGTTGGTAAAAGCTGAAGTTATATCGTTATATCAACTACTATATCCACATTTATAGTGATAATGTATCTTAGGGATGGTTCAAGTAATTTTGGAACGCTTCTTTAATGTAGATAGAGCCACCTTGTCCGTAGAACTCATCCGCTTTCATTTCACGAAGGAAAGTACAAAATGAACTCAACTTCTCACAAGTTGAATGGAACTCATGTACTGTTACTTCCATTGACTGAATGTCCAAATCTTGGACACTTTGCATGTTTTGAACAGTGGCCTTCGCTTGTTGTAGCAAGTCCAAGCAACTAACTGTAATGTCATTTGCAAAATCTTGTATCTGACTTGTAGAGTTTTGATTTCCATTGATTGACGGTGTCGAATTGGCTGACAACATTGGCCCACTGGAACTACTGGAGATGTCAATAATATCCATTGATATTAAATTGACGATGTTGAGTTGTATCTTACAACCTATGCTGCAATAATATATGTTTTGTATCAGTGTTTAACCCTATGCTCCAATAATATATGTGTTTTTTAAGTGATAATTTATCATTTTTTAGAATTCTACTTATGAATAATAATTATTGCTAATATTATTGTTAAAAAGACAATTATATTTAATATCAAGCAATAACTATACAAACAACTAAATATCCAATTGATAACTATTTGATACTAATGGATATTATATTGTAAATAAATCATTAACTATAACTTTTCCATACTAAAGAATACCACATTAAATAATAAAAAAAGTAACTTAATTGTAATTGTTCAATATCAATTGATTGTTGATAAATTTAATTGGCCAATACTAATAAATATCACAAAAAAAATATACTAGCACCTATTTTATTTCATTAAATCTAAAACACAATATTTTACAATTTAAATTGCACTTCTATAATAAACAGTTACAATTTTAACAACTTCTGTATAATAAACATTATTGATGAAATCCAATTAAGGAAATTTGCAATTTTGTTTGGCTGCAAAATTAAACTTTAATTGGCCAATACTAATAAATATCACAAAAAAATTTAACTATATTTCTATAAATGAATTCGCACTCCACATAACTAGTTAATAGATTTAAAGTTTTAATTAGAAATATATATTTTTTGTTCTATAGAAAATTAACTATATAGAAAATTAACTATATTACTGCAGGAGGAGTTGAGAAGAAAAGACATAGGCGTGAAGTCAAAAACTCTTATTTCCTTGTATGTTTGTAAGAAAATCCACCCAAAGAAAGAGAACCTAGCCACCATTTCCTTGTATGTTTGTAAGAAAATCCACCCAAAGAAAGAGAACCTAGCCACCATTGATGATGAAAGTTCTTCAAAGAAGAAGAAATTAGAATGTACACTATTGCAAGAAAACTAATAGTTTAATTATCCTTGTTAGAGAAAGCAAGAGAGAAGAGGAAAATGAAAGAGAGAGATGGTGAGACAATTTTAATTATAATTTTGAAGGTAAATTTGTTATTTAAATTAAATATATTTATTTATTATTATATATATTATTGGATATATCACACTTTAATAAAAAGTAAAACTTAGAAACAAATTATATTAAAGTTGATAAAGTTTTTTTTTTTTTAAAAATATAATGTTATTTGAATTCAAATATCATATGTAATAATAAATAAATATATCTAATTTAAATAAAAAAATTATTCCAAAAATGAATTTAAATTTTAATAGATTATATAATACATTTTTCTCTAAGAAATCGATTAAAATGTTAAATTTCCTATAAATTAATTAAAATAATAGTATATGTAAAAAATATACTTATTATAATTAATTTTATTTAATAATATATAATAATAAATGTAAGATATATATTATGTAATTAAAAAATGAAGGTTAAACATATATTATATGGTTTTTATTTAATAATATATAATAATAAATTTAAGATATATATTATATAATTACAAAGCAAATAATATGTTTAACCGGATTTATATAATATATTATATATTATATAATTACAAAGCCTAAAATCGCATAGAATTGTAGGGGTTAGTTTACGGGAATACAAGTGTTAGTTAGTTTGAAGGAAATTATGGAGATTCAAAGAGGAAGATGTTTTTTTTTTAGTGAAAAATATTCTATATTAAAATTACGTTAAAGCATATAGTTAGATTTTTAAAAAATAAGGGTAATATAGTATAAGTTCTAAAGTAAAATAAATTAAGATTTAAAAGATTATTAAAGTAAAATATTTAAAAAAAGAAATTTCTATCTTAAAATTTTAAAAGTTGATTTTTTATAAACACTAAATTTTTTTAATAAATAATTTATATTTAGTATTTTATAAAAAGAATTTATAATTAATAAAGTATTTAATTAAAAGGCTCTAAACTCTTCCAAAACACATATTAAAAACTTCAACATGGTCCCATCTCATAAATAATTATTTTAGGGGTTTAATTTGATTCAAATAATAAGAAAATAACATTAAAACACCTCTAAAATTTTCTCTTAAGTTCAAACATGATATTTGAGACTTAAGGGAACTTAACTAAACCTTGTTTTAACAATAATAAAAATAAATCATAAATTATAAATTAATTAACAAAAATTTACACAACATATTTACACAAAAAGACCTTAATCCCCTCTTAGGATAAGACTTAGGTATATTAGGGAATCACAACAATAGTTTCTTGTTAACCTCCACAACTTTCTTTTAATCTTGAAACTTTATCTACACACTTACACACAAGCCTCCTTTTAAAAATTCTGGATCAACTTTTGCACCGTTGGATTCAAATGACAGTGGGAGTTTTTTAAGTAAATCCTAGTCCTAATTATTCTAACTTTGAACTTTCATTTTAAGAAATGTAATTGGAAAAATATGTGATTGTCACTGGTAAATATCTAAGTTAAAATTGCTTTTACTTGTTCTACTTTTGTGATTTTTATCTATTGGAGTGACTAACTCTGGCGGCGAAAGTGGAAGTGGTAATATTGTGGCATGTAAATGTCAAAGTTAAAATAACAAACAGCTGTAGGGTTGTGGGAGGAGACTCGCTGTCCACAAAAGCTCTTAGAAACGTGTCAAACAATTCAATTCCCTATTTTTACATTGACAGAGCATTTACATAAACAACTACCTCAAAGGGTTTTCAAATATCTGGAGGAAGCGAAGTGGAAGGAGAATGCTGAGCAGGCCGGGGATTCCTGTAGCGCAAGGCTGGATGCCTTTGGTATTGCATAAACAGCCTCAGAAATCAAGTGCAGCGCCTGGTTCCAAAGATATTAAAAGTTTAAACTTTGCTAGACTGGCCCATTCCAAATAACACTTACCCCTCTACTGAAGCCAATATTTCATACCAGTGCGCTAAAAACACAACCTTTGAAGGTAAAGAGTGGGGATATTGATGGAAGCACTTTAGTAACTAAATCAGGTAAGCTTTGAAAGTAAAATTATGCATTTGTGTTTGAAACAATTTTGTTTTTTAATTTAGATTCGATTCTAATACTTTGCATCCACAGCTCCAGAAATACAGGAGTGAAAGGAGAAAACAGTGAAAGTTTAATAGATGGAAATCAGTAAAATAGTAAAAATGTGCAGATATAACGTAACTATCATACCAATTTTTTTTCTGCTATATTCTCTGTTTGTTCTTCTGTAATCCTTGTCGCTAACAAACTCTGTGCAGTGTGTTAACTCTTTGCAATGTGTAATTCTTCGTAAATGCAGCAGGCTCTTGGTAATTTTTTTGTTACACTATGTAGCCTTTTTGTACAACAGTGAGGCGGTGAAAGTGGAAGCGGTGCTGAACGAAAGGACTGCGGTGAAAGTGGAAGCGGTGCTGACTGGCAGCTAAAAAATTAAATCTTCCAAGAAATCGTTCTATGCATTTATTCCAAAGAAATATCTATGCACTTCATTTCACCGACTTTTGAATTGGTTCGAGCCATTAAATGTAGTGATAAAAGATGATTACTTTGCACTTCTGTCAATCCCATCAAATTGATTGTGGAGACTTTGCACTTGTACCAATCCCATCAAATTGATTGCGGAGGACTCTCAACTGCATACAGCCAGGTAAATTGCATTGCACCGGAGCATGAGACAGGTTGGCAATCCCATCAAATTGTTTGGAGGACTGTCGACTGCAAACAGCCTAGTAAACTATTGTTTTCTTTCAATTTTCCCCCACATTTTCTGAAGGCGAATTTTTTTAGCGTTTTCTGTGAGATTTTTTGAAGCCAGGGTTATAAAGAGGCTGCATTTGTTTTCTAACGCTCCGCATGGTGGCCGGCAGACATGGCGGTCAGGGAGCCTCAATAAGGATGTGGACAGGGAGCCCGAGGAGCTTTCTAGCGGGAGTGTTTCTGAGGACGGTGGTGGTGACGCTTGGGTTGCTGATCAACGACCGGGATTTGACCCAGGCAATCAATACAAACATGATCAATGATTGTGGAGACTTTGCACTCGTACCAATCCCATCAAATTGATTGCGGAGGACTCTCAACTGCATACAGCCAGGTAAATTGATTGCACCAGAGCATGAGACAGGTTGGCAATCCCATCAAATTGTTTTGGAGGACTGTCGACTGCAAACAGCCTGGTAAACTGGTTTCATGGGAGCGTGAGATAGGTTTCAGGCCGAAACCTCACACAATATATAGCCTATCGGCTAATTATTTATATATTTAAAGATTATTTTGATCAATAAAAAGTTTTATTTATTGATTTGTGAATTGTGAATAAAATTTGAAGTTAAATATAACTGAATGAAAATCTAATCCATAAAAGTGAAAATAAAAGTGAAAATATAAATGTGGTATATTATTCAACAATTGAATAATAAGTTAAGCCACATAAAAATATAAAATGATAATAAAAATAAATTATTTATTTTTATATTTTTTAAATAAATAATTTAATTATACACAATTAATATTAGAAACAGAGGAGAACAACATGAATCTTAAACCTCGACGATAAAATTACAGCCAAACTATCTTACCTAACTAAGACAGCCCCTAACCCTAGCTCCGTTTCCCTAAAATCCTATTAGCCAAAAAAATTAACCAAAAATATAGAGAAGCAAGCAGAAAGTGAGGTTGATTACTTACCGTTGAGTTATATCTGTGGACCAGCCTAAGCGAGAACAGATCTGCACAAGAGCATTCTTCCACTCATCAACCTCTTCTGTTGGGTGTCGATCTGAATGGCCATAATGATTGAGAAATGCTTGCTTGTAGGGACTGGACTCCTTTTCAGGATATCTAACATCAGTAGGATTCACTGATTCACATGATAAAAGAGGGGAATAATCAAGCCAGGGGTCTTCAACATGGCAGCGCCCTCCTTGAGACACCAAGCTGAGTGCGCATAACCTTCGGAAAATATAGGAATGCGTATGGCACTGCTCTCGATTGCCTTTTCCAAGCTCAACCCAATCATCTCTCCCTTTTCCAATTTGTGACTGTCTAAGAAGACATTTAGTCCTGCTGCGGAGAGAGCTTGAAAGAGATGATCAACCAGAGTCTTTCTCATATCTGGTCCCCTGAAACTCAGAAACACATGAAACCTCTTATCGCTGTGGAAGGCAAGTTTAGTTGCGGGAGGCCTGTATGTGATAAAGGCAGGCGTTGAGGATTCTTCAACCTGCGGGTTCATGCTACTGTTCGAAGTCGATGCCATCAAATTGGATTTAACCCAACACAAAGAACGAATAAGAGATAGAACGGTAGTAAAGGGCTGCTTGTTTGAGAGGGTGAGAAGTAAAAATGCGGACTCCGGAGTATATATAATAGTATCGGTCCGGCACACAGAAGCGGGACAAACATAACAATTGACCAACGGCGTAGATGGCGTTGCTGACAGCCTGATTTTCCATAGGAAACCGCGTGAAGGGGGCAGATGAACTTCCCCCCTAGTTCCGGGTGGGAGGAATAGCCCTATATTGCGGGCGGGCAGGCGGCAGGTGTCAAAATTCGATAGGAAAAAGATAATTTATTCAAAACTTGTTTTCTATTGAGACACAATCGAATACCAGAAATTCTCACAACTTCGTTTTATATTGAATTTAAAAGCTTCTAGAGATTTTTTCATCGAGAAAGCTTTTAAATTCATGAAAGAAAATTTAATATCTTTAATTTATTTTTATATAATTTAAAATATTATTTAAGAATCATTTAGGGGGAGGGGTTAGTAGTTGTGTGGGCTAATGTTGTCAATATGTAGAGATTGACTGGAATATTGTAGAATCTTCGTTTTTTTTTTTTGAAATGTGGATTGGCCTTTTATCTATCTATAACTAAGGTTTGGAGGTGTGACTCATCATGCAACTCGCCACATCAACACATCTATTGAGAAGTGTCTAAAATTTGACTTTTTAAAGATTCAACCAAAACTTAATCATGGGACTCCAGTAGTTGAACAAAAAATTATCATTCGTTACTTGTAGAATATCATTTTAAAAAAAAAAAAAAAAACTAATATGCCACCTAAATGGACCAAATACCTAGGGGAGAGGGGTCAATAGTTGTGCAAGGTCCAATAATCGTACAATCAATTGTGATTATAATACTCGGTCTTACCACATATTTAGGACAAACTATTAATATGAAATACTCAAATGCTTGTATATTGCTACCCCAATAGTTGTACACATAAGAACAATATTTGTTCACTATGATAACAATACTTGTTTAAATGAGTGTCTTATTTTATTAAATGATCATTTTATTTTATAAATGACACACTTATAGTGGATAGTTATGATATTTTATTTGAGACAAAAAAAATATTATTTCACTTCTTCATGAATGTATTTATGTTTTTTTAAATAACATTCAAAGGTTCTCATGTGTTCAAGTATGGGTCCATTTTGATCAACATTTGGTTATTTTTTATTTACATGTGGACTATTTATTTACAATATATAGTATAATTATGTGGTAAGACTGAGTATTATAACCACAATTGACTACACAACTATTGGACCTTGCACAATTATTAGCCCCTCTCTCCTATTGAATTATTCAAAATTTATTTTCCATGCTAATTTAAAATATTCTTTAAGAACCATCCATTAAATTATTCAAAATTTATTTTTATATTAGTTTAAAATATCCCACACTTCCCACAACCACTCTCATACACACCATAGTGGCACTCAACATTCCCTTGTTACGCTTCCATATTCCACCCTAGATGCATTAATTCATAAGTGAAACATAGAAAAATGGATGATGGTGAGGTTTAGATGTGTAAACCCTAGGATCAATTTCACTTTTCTAATGTTTCATTGATTATATGCGTAGGATAGAAATGAATGGATGAATGAATGAATGGAGGTTTGATGGATTTGATAAGGTACGTGATTAACTTACAACCTAAAAGGTGAGTCAACCAACCCTTAATCGGATCTGAAATGGACCTAGGAGTGAAATGCAATGCACTAACTAGCCTAAGAGTGTAATTTATTGTTCTTGTGCAAATACATAAGCTACAAAAAGTCGCAATCAAATTTTGATGGTAGAAATGAGTAGAGCAACACATTATGCACTTGTGATTCAAATTTGAGGCTAAAAATGGAGGACATAGGCACCCAGGGCATGAGTGTATTTGTAGTGATTTTTCATATCTATCTCCATAGTCCTCTGATGTCAAATTAGGGCTTCATGTTCCCGCTTGCAGAATTGTCAGATCTCTATTAGAAAATGTTGTAGGTGAGTTTCTATGGCTTGACAAGGTGTGACAATAATTGCAATAAATAGAAAATGGATCTTCAAGCTTCCTTCAATCTCTTCCAAACTTGAAAACCTGCACATTCAAAAAGAGGGAAATTATTGTGCCATTTAGGGGCTTGCCTTAGTCAAACCCCGTGTAAGTGTTCTCACTTCCAAAATGTCAATGTCAATGATAAAAGGATAATGAAAGGAAGGAATGATGAATCAACAAAAGTGCTACAATTCACCACCCTTCAATAGCTTCCTTGAAGGACTGAAGTCATACACATCAACTCAAGGTCTTGAATCTTGCTTTCTTGATTTGTTTGAATGCTTGAATTTCTTGGAGACCTATAAAGGGTTGGTCTTCACAAACAATATGACAACATAACATGAATGAACTTGCATAACAACATCATGAATGCTTGGATCTTGTATTGTTGCTATGAATCGTTAAAAATGTTCTTGAATGCTCTTGATAATATTTTCCTCAATTGATTTTCACCTAATGTTAAAATGATGCAACAATTAGGTATTTATATGTAATTATTCAATTTCTTGACAATTAAATCCTGATAGCTGACTTTGGACATTTCGGGTGCCTAGGGCGTGAGTATCCTTGCTTTATTTTTTGAGATTTTAGATGTCAGGGGCAAGGTATTAGATAGATGCATTTGATTCTCAGTTGCAAATCCTCAAAAATTGTCAAAAATAGGTCATAGAATGCATAATTTAGGAAATTAAATACTCAATTATGACCAATAATTTAAGGGAGGAAAAAACATAGTGTGGAATTGTTAAGGGTGACAATTTTTGACACTACATTTAGTCCACACTTTAGTGGGAGTATGAACTTACGCTCAGACTCACACTAAAGTAGAAAAATAGGTCAAGAGGGGTTCGATTGTCCAAATGTTGAAAAGATAGGATGACTAAGGATCTAGGGGGAGCCCACAAGCCCATAAGATATAAGATCCCATGGCAAACCAACATAACAACAAAGGAACACACACATGTATGATATGCACCAAGAAAACATACACAAACATACATGATGAAAAAATGAAGCATACACAATGGAAACACATCACATCACATAACATATAGATGATAACAAAATGAACACGAGCATGATGCAAACACAATGCAGACACAAAAAGAAACAACAAAAACACAATGTTAGTACTAAAGGGATTCAATTCGGTAAGGAAAAGAGACCTCAGTCTTAAATTGTCTCAAATACCAAATGCCATCCATCAAATAAATGAATGCTCCCATGATAACTAGCAAGTTATGCTATGCCACAACACTCATGAGCCACATGGATCTACTGGAAAGCAAGTTATGATATGTTAGGTGTCCATGCAATATTATGGGTTCCACAAGGTTAACAAGTTGTGCTATGCTAAACACTCATGAAACACATGGCTCCACTAGAAAGCAAGTTATGGTATGTTAGGTGGCCATGTTGAAAAGGGGTGCTCAAGGTTTAACATCTTGAGGGACAAACAAGGTCTAACGTCTCGAGGGATGAATACAAATCACCTCAAGGAGTGAAACAAGGTTTAACATCTTGAGGGATGAATATAATTCACCTCAGGGGGTGAAACAAGGTTTAACATTTCAGGGGACAAATACAACTCACCCTAGGGGGTGAAACAAGGTTTAATGTCTTGGGGGATGAATACAACTCACCTTAGGGGGTGAAACAAGGTTTAATGTCTTGAGGGACAAGTAAAAATCACCTCATGGGGTGCATAAATAATGACAAGTCAAGGCCAAGACCTCAAGGAATGTTGTAATGCCGCCACCACAAAAGGTAAAAAATCAAAAACAATCAAAGGGGCTTTGCTTAGTGCATGAGAGGTCACACCTTAGGGAACATCACACTTGACATCACCACCAAGAGAGGACTAGTCAAGGAATAGAAAACTCACACCTTAGGGGATACTAGTCATTGTGTTACCACCAAGGGGAACAAACCATATGCCAAGAAAGGTTACATACTTAGAGGACATCAAGCCCAATATCACCACAAAGGAGACACACCACATGGATTAAGAAAGCCACACTTTGATTGACAAGGTCACATTTCCTAGGGGATGTATGTCATCATCACCAAGAAGGGACAATTTTCTATGCAAACAATAAGCAGGGGACCATATGCCCCCCCTTAAAATGTTAACTTGTACTTGATACACTAACGATTTAAGAAAATAGAAAGGGACCCCTCGCTAGAAGGAATGCACCTAAAACAAGGCTACCCAACCCCTTGCCCCCAAAGTGTAGGGACAAAGGTGAGCCAAATGGATGATGAAATGTTGCTCCTTGCAAGATGGAATGTGATTGCATAAAGCCAAGTTTATACCATCATGCATGGTAGTGAGTATGTGATGACACTACAACTACCACATGGAAAGGAGCACCAAAAATGGATGTTAATCTATTACATTCTCTAATTGATCCCCATAGGGATTGAATTCTCTCAATATCTTCTTTAAAGAATGGCATTCGTCAATAAGATGTCCAAGTGTTCTATGGTATGCGCAATAAGACATACTTGTTCTCTTTCCTTTCTTATCTTCTCATTCATGGATAGGTGGTATGTAACAAGTCCTAGGTTGAGAAGTGTGTCTAAGGCCCTTTCAGTCTTGGTTATAGGATGTAGAAAAGGTAACTTCTTAAGAGAACCATGAACCTTGTATTTGTTACTTGGTTGACCAACTATTTGAGGTGAAGGTGGAGGATCTTGGTAACCTAATCCCTTAGTGTCTTCTGATGGTATTTTTTCCAAGAGGGGATTGATCTCATACTCATTCTTTATGTCACATCCTTGGTTTTTCAATATCCTAAAGCCTTGGCCATAACACTGTTCAAAGTTGACGGGTGTGTTGGTAACCTTATGTTCATAAGATGGAAGAGTAATAGGTGGCATGTGTTCCTTGTGATTGTTATTGATGTGTGCTTCCATGCTCATTGGTTGAGGTATGCCTTGTGGTTCAATTTTTGAGTGTAATAGAGAAAACATATCAAGTGATTATATAATGGGTGGTGTTGACTATTGATATGGGTTATTGGGCCATTGCATTGAGGGATAAAAGGTTGCAGTGTTCTCAAGGTTATGTAAGGAATTTTATATGGATTCGTGCATGTTTTCCTCATCTTTCCCCAAGATGTCTTTATCAAGAAGGAATGCATGGGGAGATGAAGCATCATGAATGTCATTATCATAATTAGGATCATCACTAAAGACACAACTTGAGACATCAACCAAGGATTTCAAAGTCATCCAAGCTTTATCAAGACATCCAACCATAATGGTATGAGACATTGCAATGAGGTTCAGACTATTATGCTACTGGAAAACAGACAACAGAAATATACCAATGATATAAAAACAGAGATCTGGGTGAAGTGTCAACCAAGAATAGTAGGATAGAGGCACCCAAGGCATCTGTGTCTTGGACAAGGTTTTTGGAAGTTCAAATTTTGACTATTTAAGGTGTTGTTTAAGGTTTCTAATTTTGTGTTCAAATAGGTCTAATAGTGAATATTTTCTATATTTCTACAATTTTATGTTTGTGAACTTAAGAGTGAAAATGTGCAGCAATGTTGAATGCAAAATGATAAGTTTGAAATGTAGAAATAGAATTCAGACAATAGAATCCTACATAAAATAGAGAAACAAAGATCTGAGCCAAAATTTAGGCCAAAAAGGTAGGACAGAGGCACCTAGGGTGCCTATGTCTTGGGCAGGGTTTCAGAAAATTCAAAGTTTGAATGTGCTTATTACTGTTTAAGGTTCTTAGATTTGTGTTCAAATGGTTTTGACAATGAATATTTTTCAAGATTTTGTTGATTTTATGACTATGGAATTGAAAAATACAAGTATGCAACAATTTGGAAAATGCTTGAACAAGAAATGACACTTTGAAATGCAATTTTCAGATCTAAGATGCAATAATTGATTGATTTGAAGATGCAAAATTTTGAGAATGATAATTTTATGCAACTTTGAAATAAACCATAAAAAAAATTTCACTTTTTTTGGCTTAAATGAAAGATGCAACTTGAATGTAATGAACAATTTCATATTTTTAACAACCTAATGAATGCAGTTTCAATGTAGATATGATCTAAAGATGACTAAAAAAACCCTAATGTAATTTATAATATATCATTTTTTGTATTTTTATGCCTTTTTATGATGCAAACATGAAACCCTAAATAAAAAATGCCAGATAATCCAATGTAAGATCTAGATCTAGGGTGAATTTCATAAGGTATATAATGTTTAAAGCTCAAGTTCACCAAATTGAAACATAGAAAAATGGATGATGGTGAGGTTTAGATGTGTAAACCCTAGGATCAATTTCACTTTTCTAAATGTTTCATTGATTATATGTATGTGAGATAGAAATGAATGAATGAATAGAGGTTTGATGGATTTGACAAGGTATGTGATTGACATACAACCTAAAAGGTGAGTCAACTGGCCCTTGATCAAATTTGAAATGGACCTTGTAAAAGAACAAGAGCGATTGAACACCAATATGAAGAAGTTAACATAAAAATCTACACGTTCAATATAAATGATAAAAATAGTTGTGCAAGTGGTTTAAAAAATTTATAACTAAATCTTAGCGTAATTACCATGTTCAACAACAAAGCCGCCTTTATTAATATTTTTCAATAACTAATATCTCATTGCCTTTATTTGTGGCATAAGCAACCATGTAGACCATTTTTTTGTCGTTATTTCATTTATTAAATATTATATAGATTATCAACGATGATGATTTTCCCTGCATATGAGATTTAATCATCTCTTCAAGACTTCTAAGACTTGCAAACACAGACACAACCTAAAGTACTCCAAAATCTAGCATAAAAATTTGTATTGAAAGCTCGATGGGCTTAGCTTGATTGGCTAAAGCATCCTATTGTAGGCAAGAGGCCACGAGGTCTAGTCTCTCCACCGTCCCCATGGTACCAAAGGGCATGTCGTGCCAACATTACCAATCACGTGAAAAAAGTTTACCAGGTGCAAATATTACTCGATTCTGATTCCTGTAGTCTAAAAAAATGTAATGCACTAACTAGCCTAAGAGTGCAAGTGGTTTAAAAAAATTATAACTAAATCTTGGCATAATTACCATGTTCAGCAACAAAGCCACCTTTATTAATATTTTTCAATAACTAATATCTCATTGCCTTTATTCGTGGCATAACCAACCATGTAGACCATTTTTTTTTGTTGTTATTCCATTTATTAAATATTATATAGATTATCAATGATGATGATTTTCCTTGCATCTGAGATTTAATCATCTCTTCAAGACTTCTAAGACTTGCAAACATAGACACAACCTAAAGTACTTCAGGATCTAGCATAAAAATTTGTATTGAAAGCTCAATGGGCTTAGCTTGATTGGCTAAATCATCCTATTGTAGGCAAGAGGTCACGATGTCTAGTCTCCCCACCATTCCCATGGTACCAGAGGGTGTGTCGCACCAACATTACCAATCACGTGAAAAAAGTTTACCAAGTGCAAGTACTACTTGATTTTGATTCTTGTAGTCTAAAACAAATGTAATGCACTAACTAGCCTAAGAGTGCAATTTACTATTTTGATGCAAATACATAAGCTACATAAAGTCACAATCAAATTCTGACGACAGAAATGAGCAAAGCAGGACACTATGCACCTATGGTTAAAATCTAAGGCTAAAAATGGAGATAGGTGCCTGAGGAATGAATGTCCTTGTAGTGCTTTTTTAAATATGTCTTCATAGTCCTATGATGTCAAATTAGGGCTTCTTGTTCCTGCTTGCAAAACTGTTGGATCTCTGCCAAAAAATGTTGTAGGTGTTTTTGTGGCTTGACAAGGTGTGTGACAACAATGGCAATAAATGGAAATGGATCTTCTAGCTTCCTTCAATCTCTTCTAGTAGACATTGAAAAATGTCCCGAGCCTACAAGTAACCTTTCCTCACTAATTTGTCTTCTTTTTTGCATAATTATTTTCTAAGGTCATATTCTTCTATTAATTAAATAATTATTAATTATTAATTAATTCATTTTTAAGAATGTTGTATTTTCTGGATTTTGTTGTGTGCAATTTGTTTGCATCAACATTTCGGATCACACTCCATGATCCATCATCAAGATGATAAGAGAGCTGGAAGAAAAAAAATCAATGTTAATTCATTTTTATCTTTATTCCTCTTGTGATTAATGTCAATTTATTTAAATTATGTCACTAATAATCTCTTTTCCTCTATAATTAAATAAATTATTTATTTAATTATTCATTTTCATTTTCCCTCCTTTCTTCTATAATTAAATAATTATTTTAATTATTTAATTATTCATTATCTTTTTCCTCTATAATTAAACTAGCTTGGTTATCTTATTCAATAATATATCTAAATAACGCTCACAGATATCTTAGTGAAGCATATAGATTTTTGAGAGTATTGATATTAGTAATATATGTATTTTCATTTTATGTATGCATTATTGTTTGTATTTTATTATTTAAATTATTTACTTTGAAGTTGTGAGAGTGAAATTTATATTAAGTTAAATTTATGTTTTTTTCGTATGAAATGAAAATAAATATTTCATGTGGAATAACAAATAATTTTATTATGTTTTATATATTGATTTATTTTAACTTATAGTAATTGAATAAATAAATATATATATATATATATATATATATATATAATGGTTTAGTATAAATTAATAATATTCAAATAAAGAAGAATGTCATTTTAGCATCTTGTCTTGCTTTTTCCTTTAGATCTTGGTCAAGGTGTTTATGTTAGAAATTATAAATTTTATTTTTATTAACATTAAACAATTTAGTGTGTAAATTGGTGTTTATGTTGCTCTCTTATTGAGGTAGGGAGTCCGGGAGAAACGTTTATTCTTGAAGGGTGCTTTGGCAGCCCTTGTTGTTTCAGCTCAATGTTGAGCAGTTGGTTTACTATGGAACATATGCTATAGGTTGTGTTTAGGGTCTGGTTGACTCAGGCAGTTTCTTTTAAATGATTAGGTTTAAAGTCCATGTGAACTCTTGGTTGTAAAAGGGTTTTCGGCCCCTTCAAAGCTATTTCTCTGTAGTTTGTTTTATCATGAGTATCTTTTGGTAGACTGATGATGGTGTGTTGTCGATTGTCTATGTTCCTATCTTTTCACAGCTTTTGTTTTTTTTGTATGGGGTTTCTGGTCCCCTCAAAATCAATATGTAAGGGGTTTCTAGTCCCGCAAAACCTATTTATCGCTAATAAAAAACAATTTAGTTATATATTTTATATATTTAATAAATTTATGATTTTTAATTTAGTTATCTTATTCAATAATATATCCAAATAACGCCAAGAGATATCTTAGTGGAGCTTATGGATTTTTGAGAGTATTTATATTATTAAAATGTAATTTTTTTTATATATGCTTTATTGTTTGTATTTTATTATTTAAATTATTTACTTAGAAGTTGAGATAATGAAATTTATATTAAATTTAATTTATGTTTTTTTGTATTAAATGAAAATAAATATAATTTTATTTCAGAATAATAATTAAATGTATTATAATGTTCTTTTTTTTAAAAAAGAGGGTAAAAATTTATTGAGTCAGAGAAAGGAATACAAAGAGAGAGTCACAAGACTCCAAGCAAACACCCCAACACTAGGGCAGAACCCCCAAAAGCAACCACACCCACACAAACCGAAACAAAACCATCACTCCCTCTTATCCGCAACAATCAACCCAACAAGATTATAAATAATATTTTTTTCCTTAGTTGGATCTAGGGGATATAATATTTGATTTTTAGAATATTATAAGAACAATGATTTTTTCCATAGTTGGATCTAGTGGATATAATATTTGATTTTTAGAATATTATGAGAACAATGATTTTCATTT